>SNQJ01S0074331.1:0-11508 GCA_010110895.2 Picea sitchensis
AGAAAAATCATTATGGATAAATCTCACCCTTTGAATTAAATTCACAGACATCATATACTTATTATCTATGTTATGACCCCATGACAATAACTTTACTTCTACATATGTTAAACTAACATAAATTATACATTTGATTGTCTCAAAGAGAGGGTTATTGGGATACTTTTGCATCAATTCTCTTCTAGCATTTACAAAATGATTTCTTCTAATCACTTAATATTTATAGTCAAAACATGTTGATCTATCAAATTCATCCCTACTAGGAACTTCCATTGGGTCAACAAGAACTAGATAGTCAACCACATGTGCATATGGATTGTACCTAATCAATGCTTTCAAGTTGTGAATACGTAAGTGATGTGGTTTTCTAATTTGATATTTTTCTTTCCATTATGTGGTTTTATAAAGTTGCTTCACATTCAACTGAAATGTATGGCTATCATCAACTAAGTTGGTCATCCTCAATTGATTTCGAATGACATTTTGTATTGTTTCATAATACCATCCTGTAGATCAGCACCTGGTGTTACTATTTCTATGCTACATTTAGGACTTTAATTATGATATTCAAATATAACCATGACTTCTTCATCATCAACAACATCTGATTTCCTACTATTATGATTTAAATGGGTTTCATCTAAATCAACTATCTCTTCATAATCAATAGGAATGGAATCATCCCTGGACATCACTATTTTTGGTTTCTCTTGCCTATTTTTCTTGCGAAGAGTGATAACCTCATTGGAACTAATATCAACAACATATTCATTTGGAGTTTCCACATCTTCAAATGTAACCCTTCTAGGCTTTCTAGAATGAGTATTTTCCTTTTTTTTCCTGTTCTTGTGTGTCTACTCTTGCAGCTTCAACCTTTGTTACTTTTTGTTTTTTCTTTCCTTCCTTCTTGTGTCTTATCGATATGAAAATCATTGATGAATTCCATGATATTTTTCTTTGTATAGTAAATCCCCACCAACATATGTGAAAGTCGCATGGCAAAATCCTGAAAAATAAGATATAACATTTGTGTGTTAAAGAAGATTTTAAAATCATCATGATACTTATAATAATACATGATACAAAAATAAGAATAAACAAACTAACATTACCTCTCTCAATGTCTTCAACGATAGATGCACATAATTCTCTAAAACATGCATCCATGTTATACATGTTCAATTTGAAACAATATATAATCTTGATATAAGTCCTGGCTTGTTTCACGAGTGCATAAAAAATATATTTTTCTGGAACCAAATATACATCTCATAAAAAGCCAAGTTCTTGATAATTTTCTCTCACATGTTCAAACTCGACACAATAAAAATATTATTGTTCTCCATTGTTGTCTTGTTTGTCTTTAACAAACCAAAAATGTTGCATTATATTTTCACCTTCGACAAATTTCCACTCTCTAACATTCTTGTCATACAATTGGTCTATATTGATGGACAGTTGGATAGTTGGTTTTCATTGATGTCAACCCTTGAAGATTGATTTTGTAGATTGACTTCAACCCTTAGAGACTAATTTCAACACTTAGAGATTTATTTCAACCCTTGAGTATGTTTGGTAGCACATTCTAGAATCCCCAAAGATATGGACGAGATAGTTGGACAGTTGGTTTAGCCAGTTGGATGTGATGGGTATAATTGGAGAAGTCTCCAAAGTGGTCCCCTTATGGTGTAGATCTAAGCATGGCCCTCACGGGAAGATTCTTTCAATAATTCTTCAAGAAACCCCTAGGTGTGGTTATGGAACCCAAGTTTGGTTGAGGAACAATGTAATGGAGATCAGTAAATTTGTAGGTAAGACTATTCTAGATGAATAGTACATGTCATGATGTTTCTAGTGATATCTAGTACGTCACACAGTTCCTCACGGTTGAGGAGATATGGTTTAGTGAAGTTGGAGAACCCTCATGAGGTGTCTAGAAGCCCCTAGAAGGTCAAAGAAGTCAAACTATTCTAGAAGCTTCTAGAAGAAGTTGACCAGTAAAAATGGTTGCAACTAATATTTAATCATGGGTTAAGTTGTTGCAATAAGAAAATGATTAAAAATAAATTAGTTTCAACTAGAAGTGGAGAGTTTACTATTTATGGATAAAGTGGTTGTAAGTGGACAAAGTGGTTAGAAGTGAGTTAACCCTGAAAGAGGGAAGTTGGTTAGAAGATAACCCCTAGAGGAAGCTAACTGGAGAGTATAAATAAGAGATCAAGGATCTATTATCATGATCTATTAATTGAGCGTGTTGAATATCCATTATTTTGTGAAAGGTTTATTGCAGGTACTCATTGATACATTTGAAGTTACGCAAGTCTGAGGTAGAAAAGGAAGAGTGATGGTGAAAGTGTCGAAGTTGCAGAGTTTCAGAAAACCCTAGTTATTTGAAGTTGTACGCATGATGTAGAAGGCCAGGTCACATACATATGCGGGCCACAGAAGGCCAGGTCACATGCATACGTGGGCTAAAAGAGGGAAGGTCACATATATATGAAAAGTCCATGAAAACCTAAGTTGATATTGGTGCGAGGTCCCTGAAGTCTGAAGCAAATTCTCATATCAACATTATACAGGTTTAGATCATCTACAGAAGTTCTGGTATGGTTACATGTTTGTTTTAATGATCACTTTTTCTTATGGTATGGTGAATTATTGAGGCATTATTGGTATGGTTGTTGTGATACTTGGATATGGTATATGTTGGTTGGTTGGCTGAGTGACGAACACTCTTATGTATGGTATAGTTTTGATATGGTTGGGGATATATATGGTGTATGATGGTGTATGCATGAGGGACATGCATAGGTTTTCGGATGATACAAATATGCATATGGTTAATGATGGCATAGCTTGGTCAGTGACAGGTTGGAGGTTGATGTGACAAGGGCAGCAAAGGCCTGAAAGGCCAGAAGTTTCGGAGTTCCATAAAATTGGAAACCCTAGTTTTATGAAGGTGTATGCAAGTTGACAGAGAACAGGTCGCATACATATGTGTGTTGTAGTATAGACAGGTCACATACATATATGTGTTCGAATATAGAAAGGTAGTGTATCTGTTGACATATTATTTTATGTCTACAAGTTGGGTCTTGTACTTCAGGGTTGGATTCCTCACATCTCATTTGGTGTTGAATCTGCAAGCTAGGTTTTGTATTGAAAGTTGGTACTCTCTTGGAGTTGATTCTCTTTTCAGTTGGTGTTGATAAACCCCAGAGATTGTAGTCTCATGTAAACACATAATACAAAAATCTTACACATATATATGGTGCTCTTTGTGATGGTTTATAGTTCTATATTATTGATGAATATTGTTATATGCAAGTAGCTAATTGTGAATGAATAATAATGTTTGAAGTGATTTCTAACTAAAGGATGAAAGAGTTGTAAAAATATCCCTACACTAATTCACCCCTACCCTCTTAGTGTGGTCGGTGTTTCCAACAATTATTCATTTCCCTTGAGATATCAAGTGTTGTACCTTGAACAAATGTGTTATCAATTTGTTTCCTAGCATTCATGGAGGCCCTAGTTGCAATTTTGGATGCCACTGTTGCAGGTCTTGATCTAGATACATTCACAGATATTTTATTTCCTGCCATTTTTCCTATATGAAAAAATTTAAAAATAAATTACTTMTTTATAATAATGATGGGAAAATGTTTACATTATAATAAAAAAGAATAAAATCATCTATAAAATTTGAATTTAAAAAATATATATATACTTGACCCGTGGGGGTACTGGGGGCGATGTCAGGAAAAAGTCTTGGCCTACGAGGGCGCTAGAGGAGATGTCTGACATCGCCTCTAATGCCCCTGTAGAACAGTACTTGGTCCCGCATGGAGGGGCATCACCCCCACTAACCCCCATGGACCAGAACTAAAAAAAAATATTGAAAAATAATAAAACTGTAAAATATTTTTTATTGTTTTTTAAGTAAGAAGTCTATATATTACCTTTCATGGAGAAAAGTTATAGTATCATCAATGATAGCAGGGATTTTCTTGAGTTGAATTTCCCTAAGGGGAAACCAATTCAACCTAGATTTGTCTCTGAATTCAGTATTTAAAATAAACACAGTTTTCTAAATCGCCCCATGAGGAAACCGATTAGACCAGATCCTCCATTAAAACTATATGAAAAAACAAAAAGAAACTATGTAGAGTGATAAAAAAATTAACTGTGTTGAGCTTCCAAAAGACTAAAACATTTAACACAGTAAAACAAGCACGATGACACCTGTAAATATGGATCTCCTTAAGGATGCATGTTTGTCTCTACCGTGGTAGTCGTCTGGGTCGTTAGGGAAAGAATCGGCTCTGAAGTAGCTGGGGCATATGTTTCCTATCTTGGAGTATGCAGTGAGCATAGAAATGTACCCAGCAGAGTTTCAATTTTCTCTGGTCGTTGGTCCAATTACTCCATCCAAAAGAGAAGGTCCTCCACATCCTGTCTAACTGCAAATACCAAATCCTATAGTATCACCACCGCTCTTCTGATTCCAACACAAGAATCACACTCTGAGATCGGACGCTCGTCCACATGGGGCACTTCCAATTGAGCGTGCAGTTTCTCTGGGTCCGTGTGAAGCGCTTCCAATTGAGCATGGAGTTGCTCAGGGTCCACATGAGGCACTTCCAAATGAGCATGCAGCTCCTCCACCTTTGTAGGGAGATCCTCTCAGGATGGTACGGGATCTAAAGGTGGTGAGGGGGTGGAGGGAGACGGGATCACTGGGATGACCAAGGCGTGCTAAGAAGACAAGGACATATCTGGGATTGGGCCTGGAGCATAACCTAGAGAATTTCCTTGAAGGTCAAACCACTCCATGCGACATGCCCATGGAGAGGACAAAGGTGGGAGACCACTCTGGTTTGGGAAGGATTGGATAGATGAAGGGGGTGAGGAGCTAGGCGATGAGTGAGGACAGAAGGATGTCGGCAAGAAATGGCCACCTTGTTTTGGGACCAGATAATTCTTCACTTTGGCTTCTCGCGAATCCTAGGCATGGTGAACTGTGGAAGAAGGTGAGGCGGAGATGATAAAAGGTAGGCGAGAGTGAACAACAAGTAGGCTAGTAGAGAAAAAACGCAGAGGATAGGAGAGACAGAATGGTGTGAAGGTCGTCGGCGGGGAAAGCCATAAAAGGAGAGTCAGAGGAGGATTTCCCATGTGCAGTGAGGTGAAAGTTTTCAACAATCCTCCATTGCTCAGACGAAAGCACCAGAGGGGACGCACTCGCAGTAATAAAGGTGATGAAGTTGTAGTAATGAAGGTGACGAAGTAGCATCGAGGGGGAATTAAATGGAGGGGAGGGCGGCAGGCGTTGGTCACGTGGTCTATGGAGAGGTGGAAATCGTCGTCTCCCATCAACATATGGGCCTTGCTGACACCCCATCCGGGGGAACTGTAAAATAATTATAAAAAATACACTAAAAAAATTATTTTTTATCATTATTTCTTCTTAAAATCCTACAAATTTTGCTAAAATTTCTTCCAAAAAGGTCTAAAATTATTTTAAAAGTTGTGATTTCTTTAGAAAAAAATATTTAAAATCTCATATATTTTAGGGTTCTCGATGATTTTCAAATAAAAAACCTCATATAATTCAAAGTTGATCTTATTTAAAACAAAAATTGGCAAATGGTAAGAATTAAAAAAAAAAATACTAACCTTTGAAATTCTAGATTCTCCTTGAATGTCTCCTTGATGTTTCTCCCTTGTAGATTGCTCCAAACAATTTAAAAATGTTGCCCAATATTTAACGCAATGTAAAAAGAAAAATAAGATTTTGTATATATAACAAATATTATATGAATTGTCCATTGGATGTAGCTTGGGTGGTTGGGATGAATGGTTGTTATCCTCCCCACCTAAGTTCAATTCCTTGTAAGTGACATGTGATGCCCTTAATGGATCTATAAGATACTCTTGTTGTTGAGCAATCAATATCCCACCAATCCTGGCCTCCCCATGTTCTCTCGTGGATTTCGGGGGGGGGTCCGTGGACGTAGCAAGTTATGGGTCTTCGGTGTCATGAACCACATGTAAAAAAAAACGATTATATGAATTATTGTTAAGTTTAATGAATATGAGATAAATAAAAATGAAGAAGAGTGTGTATATATACCAAAGATTATATGAATCATCGCTAAGTTTAATGAATGTGGGATAAATTAAAAAACATGAAAAATATTGTAATTAACTAACAAATAGCGAATTAATAGAGTAAAATTTTTATTTAGTTTTGAATGGAAAATATTAGAGGGAAACAATTTGGTGGGGGGGGATTTTGGAGGGAATATTTTGGGGGGGAATTTTGGAGGGAAAAGTGCATTCTACAAGTTATAAGATTGTCATTGGGAGCGTGAGAATTTGTATCATTCTATGTTCTTAGTGAGAAGTGATGGCTTCATCAGATAAAGAAGATTTTATTTCTGAGACATCAACATATTGTTCACATACCTCTTCTTTTGGGACTAGAAAATGTGATGGGAATACTTGTAATGTAAATGAGGAGTGATATTTTTCACCTAGTCAGACGTTTGATCATAGTGCATGCAATGATATTCAACATGTTCATCGGGAAAGTCCTAAATCTAAGGACTTTGAAGGAACTAATGATAAAGAGGAGGAATACGATGGCGATCGATTTGTTCATCAGTTTAATAATATTGAAAGATATTCAAAATCTAGGTCCAAGTGAAGACTTTGATTGCAGTTTAAATGATTGGGATGATAATTTTCCTCCAAGTGAGGATTTTCAAGGTACTGATGAGGATGATGAAGATTTTCCTCCAAGTGAGGATTTTCAAGGAAATAATGAGGATGATGAATCATTTCCCTCAAATGGGGATTTTAAAAGTAGTGAAGATGATTATGCCAATGGTGGACACTCTTTTCTGAGTGAGGAATTTAAAGGAAACAATGTTGATGATGATGATTTTCCTCCAAGTGAGGATTTCCAAGGTACTGATGAGGATGATGAATATTTTACTCCAAGTGAGGATTTTCAAGGCACTAATGAGGATGATGAAGAATTTCCCTCAAGTGGAGATTTTGAAATTAGTGAAGATGATTATTCCAATGGTGGACACTTTTTCCCGAGTGAGGAATTTAAAGGCAACAATGTTGATGATGATGATTTTCCTCCAAGTGAGAATTTTCAAGGTACTGATGAGGATGACATAGATTTTCCTCCAAGTGAGGTTTTTCAAGACACTAATGAGAATGGTGAATAATTTCCCTCAAGTGGGGATTTTAAAAGTATTGAAGATGATTATGCTAATGGTGGGCACTCTTTTCCAAGTGGGTAATTTAAAGGAACCAATGGTGATGATGATGATTTTCCTCCAAGTGAAGATTTACAAGGTACTGACGAGGATGATGAAGATTTTCCTCTAGGTGAGGATTTTTAAGGCACTAAGGAGGATGATGAAGAATTTCCCTCAAGTGAGGATTTTAAAAGTAGTGAAGATGATTATGTTGCTGGTGGAAATTTTTTCCCAAGTGGGCATTTGTCAATTTTCACATGCAACTCTATGTGACTAATTTTTCAGATCTGAAAATTACTTCATAGTGAACTAACAATAAAACCTTAGTTGTTATCACTGAACAATTTTACACTAAAAATATATGCAGCAGAAACAACAATATTAGAGATGAATCATCAATACACAAGAGACACAAAATTCGTGTTTTGTAACCTTGTTGATTTCAGAAATCTTGAGGGAAAAACTAGCCCTCCCAGCCAATATAATATCACCAAATCTGAGGAGAACATTGTCCTACAATAACCATACAAATAAGAAAACCAAACCTCAACAAATCCTTGGAAATTTCCTTTGTCTAGAAATATGTTTCAGACCACCTGTATGGCCTACTGACATCACTTGTTAACCTATATGAACATGTTTTTGCCCAAAAAAATATGTACATGATTCACCTTACTCCAACCTGCATACATACTCGATTGTGCCCACTACAACCTGTGTATACATGATTCACCTTCCTACAACATGTGTACATGTGTGGTTCACCTTCCTGCATCCTGTGTACAAGTACAAAAAACTCAGCGTCCTTCGCATGTGCATCCTTCCTTACTTTCCACATTTTATCCAGAAACCCTAGACCAAATAGCCTAGGTGCAGAAGTCTCCTTGCCACTATTTCCATACTCCCTAGCATAAGTATTTACTCACTTATGTTAACTCCATGATGCCACAATGATTAAATGTCACAATGACTTCTCTCCTTTATATTCAAGTCTAATGAGTGAGTTTAGGATCCCTTCCTAAACTCAAAAATTAATCAGAATATTATATTCATGTTTGTGGGTGTGGCACCCTATTACAAGCCCACAAATCCCATCAACTTTCCCATGAATACCTAGCCTCATTTTGGGGCCTATTTCATTGAAACAAAAGGCTATTCTGGTGCCAACAAATATTCTCATATGTTTGACACCTTGGCCTCTTGTGGGAATACCTCCTGAAGCCACAAAATAAACACTCCCTCTTAGCGAGGGAGGTATTCTCCACCACTCCTAGTTTTTCCCTGAATTATAAAAACTTCCTCTTTATTAGGGGTTTGGTGAGAATATATGCAATCTACTCGTTTGTGGAAATGTGTTGGAGCTTCATTGCTCCCTTTTGTACTATGTCTCTGATGAAGTGATATATGATCTCAATGTGTTTTGACATGTCATGAAACACTGGATTCTCTGAGAGCTTGACACAACTTTGATTGTCGTAGTGAATCATGGCGGGCACAAAATCTTTCCCAAATAATCCTACAAGAATCTTGCTAAGCCGAATAGCTTCACAACTTTCCAAATTTTTTTCCATATACTCTGCCTTTTTTTATCTAAGTGCCACGGAATCTTGTTTCTTGTTGTACCAAGAAACTACTAATGATACCAGGTTGAAACAACCAACAGAAGTGCTCTTCCTATCAACTGCACTACCTTCCCAATCTGACTCTGAAAATCCATGCAACCTCACTTTGTCACCTCCGACATATCTCATACCAAATCCAACTATAACCCAAATATATTTGAGCACATGTGTTATTTCTACCCAATGCACCTGCCTCAGCTCAACCATGAATTGACTCAAGTTATTAACATCAAAATATATATCTGGTATGGTATTAACCATATACATTAATGACCCAATCAACTATCTATACATTGTGGGATCCACCAAGTTTGAATATGAATCCACCATTGTATTTAGTTTGGTGTTCATAGGTGTGGTAATAGACTTACAGTCCATCATCCCAAATCTCTTCAGTATMTCAACARCATACTTCCCATGTCTGAGGAATATATTTCCTGGCTTTTKCCACACCTCTAATCCCAAGAAGTAATACATTAATCCAATAWCCTTCATCTCGAACTCTAAGACCAATTCCCTTTTGCACCCGGTAATGAGTTTCCCATCCCCTATGAGAAACAAATCATCAACATATAACACTAATATGAGAGGATCCTTACCAACTTGTAGAAGATATAGGTTGGGKTCTGMATCACTCTTGGTGAAGCCCAAGCTTTGCAAATACATATCAATTCTTGAATACCATGCCCTAGGTTCCTGCTTGAGTCCATACAATGCCTTCTTCAACCTGCATATATCCTCCCATGCACCTAAAAGCCTTGAGGTTTCTCTATGTATACCTCCTCCTCAATCACATCATTGAGAAACATTGTCTTCACATCCATCTGACGAATCTTCCACTTCATAATTGAGGCGAGAGAAATAACCATCTTGATATAAGTATACCTAGCCATTGGAGCAAAAGTCTCCTCATATTCTACTCCCTCTTTATGGGAGAACCTGCTTGCTATGAACCTTTCCTTATACTTCTCGATACTACCATCTGTAGTATGCTTGATCTTGTAGATCCACTTGGAATTAACTACTGACTTCCCTTTTGGTCTCGGAACTATATCCCATATGTCATTCTTCATGATGGATTGGTACTCCTCTATCATGGCATCCTTCCAAACATGTTTTCCTATTGCTTCCTCAAAACTGGAAGGCTTAGAATCAATGATATTGCTCATAGGAGCCACATAGGAGCCAAATCTCTCCAGAGGTATTCTCTCTCTACGAGTTTCTTTGGGGGTTGTATTTCCATCGACAGCCTTCAAGGTCTCTTAAAGCCATCTAGGTCTCATGTTCGGAGGATCCACTAGATCCACGAACTCCTTTGAATCCTCCTCATGATCTGAGGGTTGCTCCTCTGTAATGAATGGGACTATACTCTCCTCAGCCTTTGGAGCCTCCTCCTCCTCACTACCTGTTGTGATATCAAGGGACCTCCTGAAATCCAAGTCTTCCTCAAACTTGACATCCTGACTAACCACAACTTCATCCTTGATATTTATGAAAAAAATCTATGTCCTCTTGGAATAATCATCAATAAAGGTCACATAATATCTGCAACCACTCATGGATGGAACTGACATTGGTCCACACACATTTGAATGTACCAGATCCAATATCTCCTAGGGCCTACTGTCATTGCTTGGAAAAGAAACCTTGGCATTCTTTCCAAGTTCTCAACCTATGCATACTCCCCGGTGTCGAGTTACAAAATCTGGAAGACTTGTAACCATTTTCCTCAATATTGGCAGTGTTTTGTGATGTCATTGTCCCAATCTCCTATGCCAAAGCTCGTATATATTGTCATTGTCATGCACCAGGGTCTAAGCTAGTTGACCTATCATATTGTAGAGACTACCATCACGAGTCCCAGTGACTTCTATTGAGTCAAGATTCAATACCTTTAGCCGAGAAATAACATTCCCATCAATGAATATCATTGCAAGAAATAACATTCCCATCAATGAATATCATTGCATACCCTTTGTCCTCCATGGAAGAGATAGAGAGTAGGTTCTTCTTCAATCCAAGTACATGCAACACTTCACTCATCTTGAGAGGCTTTCGAGACTTCAGTTGAAATGAAGATGTTCTAAATCCCTTGAATACATACTTGGAATTATCTCCAAGTTCCACTTGCAATCGTGAGTTATTCTCTGTTAGACTAGTGAGTGGTTTATGTGGCGTTGTCATATGAATATAAATTACACTATCCACTAACCAAGTCTCCATGGTGACCTACCCAGAACAAGAACAACACTCCTCCTAGTGTTGTAGTCAAAATGTGTCTCAGAATGATCCCCTTCTCTTTAGATCCCAAGCTCCGATACCATGTCAGTTTTCACATGCAACTCTATGTGACTAATTTTCAGATCTGAAAATTGTTTCCTAGTGAACTAACAGTGAAACCCTAGTTGTTATCACTAAACAATTTTACACTAAAAATATATGCAGTGGAAACAACAAGATCATAGATGAATCATCAATACACAAGAGACACAAAATTCTTATTTTGTAACCTTGTTAATTTCATAAATCTTGAGGGAAAAACTAGCCCTCCCATCCAATACAATATCACCAAATATGAGGACAACCTTGTCCTCCAATAACCATAC
>SNQJ01S0074331.1:14573-41435 GCA_010110895.2 Picea sitchensis
TATTGTCTATCTTCTTGGCCATCTGTTGAGCATTCCAGATCGGCATCTTCATTGTAGCAGGTTTCTCTATTTTATGAATAAAGAAGAATTGAGATGTTTTGGCTTGTCTATCTTATTCCATATGGTTGAGGTATGTTCCATGTTTATCTCTTTCTGTTATTTGCTACATACACACATATAAACACATCTAAAAGGTAGAGCAGCAAAGTGTTTAACGAAATACCTCACTCAGAAAAAGTTTTTAAAAGACACCAAAACAGTGATGATCCTTGCATAATGGCTTGGGATCATTACATGAACCATCAAACTCGATAAAATATCAATGGGAAGGCCTTCAAAAACTGAATTTTCCAACCTTACTCAGAAGCGTCGTGTCGTGGGTCGCACTGCTCCCAAAATGAAACAAAACCCTCGTTTTTTCACAAATTTTTCTATTTTTGAGTTTGCAAGATGGTGTTGATGGTGTAATTTGGGTAGTAGGCTGACTATCATAAGACAAAAAGACATTTATGGATGGTGATGAGATGGTGATGACCATGCGTAATATAGGAAGTAGTAACGACACCTAGACATGACTCAAGGGTCGTTTGACAGACAAGACATGTAAAATTTTATTTGTGAAATATAAACATTTGACCCAACAATAACTTGAAATCTTGCATTTGATCATTGGCAACAATTTGGAGCTAATAAAATCTCATGAGACTCGATGAAGGACTTGAAGGCTCAATGGAAGAATACAAATTGTAATAATAGGCAAATATCCATAGGAATGCTTGACGAATCAAGCATGAGTTCAATGGAGACACTTAAAATTTTACCAATACATTTTGAACACTAACAGAGAGTGTATGCCAAATAAAGACACAATACATATTCCAGATAATTTCTCAAGGAGAGAAATATACAACTTATACAAAGAATGTGTTGAAGGTGTTGAAGGAAATGGTAATTTTATTACATATGCATATTTTACAAGCATATGGAAGAAACAATTCAACAATGTATTTATTCCTAAGAAGTCAAGGATGGGGATTTGCAGTATATGTGCTACTCTTAAATCAATAAGAGATAAATATGAAGGGGTAGAAAGAGGTACGTATTTGCAATTTTGTTTTTTTTAATTGGATAGTTATCAACTATGAAAACATATTATCAATATTTTCATTTTATGTCATGTGCAGATTTCATAGTCAAAGCACTTCAAGAACATTGGAATCAACAATCAAGTGAAAAGAAAAAGTTGTACAAGCATTGAAAGAAGTGTTATGATGCTCCAAACAAATATATAGGTATGATAATTGATGGAATGCACCAAAATATATATATATTCTACCACATTTTGTCTGTAGACCAAAAAATTTACAAGAGAATTTCATTCAATTTCACTTGGTTGGTAGTATGGTTTTTAATGGGAAAATGTGTCCAAGGGTTTACTTCATAGCTCCAAATATTCATAATGATGCAAATATGACCATCACCATAATTCATCATGTGCTCACTCATTAGTCTGGGAACCTTCCTCAAGTTCTATATCTACATTTAGTCAACACTAGTCGTGAAAACAAAAATCAAATTGCGCTTGGATATCTAAGCATGTTTGTTGAACTGGTAATCTTTCAAAAGGTAAAAGTTGGTTTCCTTCTTGTTGGACACACTCATGATCATATTGATCAAATGTTCAGTCATTTTTCAGTAACATTGAAGAGAGAAAATGTTGGAAGCATACCATCAATGATTGAATGTATTAAGAAATCATACATTCCAGATCATGTTTTTCACATATTAGAATAAATTATTGACATGTGAAGATTTATTCAGGGATTGCATGGTGAATAAAATTGTATTGAGTAGCTTAATGACATTAGCTTCCAACATCAATTTTGTTTAAAAAAAGATTATGGGAAAACACTTATGTGGGGAAAGAAGTATTCAACTATTGCAGAATGGGGGTCTTCATCAGGTTTAGCATTTTTGAAGTTCATTCCAAATCGTCCAATATTTGCATCAAAATTATTTTTATTACAATAAGTTGTTGAAACTCATAATGCATGGAGGTGTAATAGAGATGCATATTATTCTGAATGCTTGGAAGAAATAAAAAAAAGTCCATTAAAGATACATATGATTACTTTGATGTTGTTGATTCTATTTGGTGAGAATCTTTTTTCAATGGTAAAAGTGACATAATTTCAAGCTGAACAAATGAAGATAAATTTTTGAATACTCCATTTCATTGGCCACAAAAATGTCAAATCCAAAGAAAGAAACATTGTTGAACAACAAGAATATCAAGGTGTTATTGAGTTTTCACAAGTAGAGGAAAGAGAAATGCATATTGGTTCTAGAAGATCACGTGCACAACATGAAGCCATGGAAGATCTTTATAGGGGTTCAGTACATGATATTAAGGAGGGTAGCATGATTCTAGTCTTGGAGACTGAAGATCCACATTGTTATCCATTTTGGATTGCAAAGGTTATAAAGATTGACAAATAAAATGAAGATGTTATAACAATTGAAGTGCATTGGTATGCAACAGGTACACACTCATTCAATGGTGTGTACAAGCTAGAGATGGTGGTTGAGAAAAACGTCAGTAGAAAGAGAAAAAGAAAGGGTCAAAATACAACTCATCGTCACACTAGCCTCTTAAAATTAGAGGATGTTGGCATACATGTTTATGACTTCAATTTGACAAACAGAGGAAGTCTTCACTCCATGACAACAGAGATTATCAAGAGGTTGTTGTCACAAGAAATAATTGCAAGATGGGAGTCCGTTGAACCTAGTCGTAGATCTAAAAGACATCTGAAATTTTGGGTATGCATGTAGACTTAAATGGTGCATTCATCGATAATAGAGAAAAGTATGAATCATCTACATCTTCATCCAATCATTCATCTGAAAACAATGTAGACTCTTATAGTGTTTCAAAATCCATGAGTCAATTTGAATAAGTGTATGAAACATTTTATGTATTTTTTATCGATAAGATGTTTGTATGGTAACTAGAAATGAGCGTTCTAACTTACATATGATTTTACAGGAAGTTATGAATCACTTGTATGTTTTATGAATTATATGTTTTGATTATGGGGAATATAATAAAATTTCTTAGCTCATGTTTTGAATATGGACAATGTAACAATACTTTTAAGAAATAATTTATGTTTCATTCAATGTAATTTGAATTGACATTTTTTTTATTAAAAGTAAAAAAATATTTGGAAGTGATATTGAATTTTTAAAGTATAGGGTGATATTTTCATGGCATAATGTAATATCTTGTGCTTGGAGTGATAAACTAAGATTTTAAAAGTAAGCATTTAAGGGTTGATTTTTTTTTATTGTGTTTACAGTAGTGATGATTTCTTATACCACTTTAAAAAAAAAATTGTCATTTTAATACCTCAATTTTAACATGGGTGTCACTGATAGCAAAAAAATTGTCATTTTAATACCTCAATTTTAACATGGGTGTCACTGATAGCAGTACTTTTCAATTTGATAGTTGATTTTGAGGTTTTAGTTTTATGGTACCAATTGTTAAAAATAAGATTTAAAATGAGCTATAATTTTAACGTTTAGAAAAAAACAGTTTGTTTTAGGTAACATCACTTTTTGATTTAGGTGTTGATTTTAAGGTTTTCGAGCAACTATATGAGTTTTGAAGGCCATGCTTGAAAAATGTTGTAATTTTAACTCGGTTAAAAAAAATGGTTCTACCGGTAACACCACTTTTTGATTTGAGAGTTTATTTTCATGTTTTTTATGCAAAAATATGGGTTTTAAGGGTTAGAGTTCTCGTTTTGAGGTCATAGTTCTCATTAAGTCGGTAATTTTTTTGCACGACTACTACACATTATCATGTAAACCATGATATCTTCAAAACTAACTTAACAAGCAAGTAAAAAATTGCTTTGAAATTTTTTATCAACCCTCTTTAAAGATTGTTAAAATGGATTTTTATGATCCCATAAATTTGAATTTTTTCTAAGATCATAAATTGATTCAAAATTTAAATTTGAAAAAAAAAAAACTTGGAAAATGGTTAAACCAATGCACATCATAATTCCAAGCGAAACGATGATTAAATTCTAACCAAAAATATGTCAAAATTATAGTATTTTGTCATTTAATTATTTTAGGCTATATTATCCACCTATTGGGATGGAAGTTTTTTTTGTATGGGACAATGGAATTATATTTTGATTTTTAACTCCTTAATTTTTTTTTTAGAACGAGGAATGAGGAGACTGTATTTAATAATTTGAAAATTATGTAAAATTCAAAATCCAACACATTGTATTGGTTGAATATAAACATTGTATTTATTATACATGTTGTTATGGGTTGATCACCTATTAATATGATGTTTGACCAAAATTGTGTGCATTGTTTTTATAGTTTTTATTAAATGTTAGATTTTGTTTTTTAAAAAATTATTTAAATTTATTTATTTGTTATGTTATTGGTGGATAGAATTGGAGTGTTATTGCTAAAGCGACGGTGGTCTTCTCCCTTTTTTCCAGCAAGAAAATTTCTCAATATATTATAAATATATGTTCACAGTACATATGTAAAAAGACATAATACATCCATCAATGAGAGGCACAACATAGAGATGAGTCTCAACAAGAAGACCTTCAAGTATTCGAAGAAAATATACTAAGGCAAGGTGCGCCAAAATCTAAAGTAGGCAAAAAAAACTAGAAAAGGTCCCACCAGACCTATACAAAGACAAATAACATCTGATCCATCATAAAAAGAAATGAAGAAAGAGAGAAGGACCCTCGTGCCCATCGATCCATTTGTTGTATTGGATCTTTCCATCTGGTAAATGAAGCGCCTTTTTGAACAAGGTGTCTGCCTCTTCATTTTCATCCCTGTAGATGTGTGCAAAACTGATAAAGTTGAAAATATGTTTTAACGCTTGCACCTGGTCCAGCCAGCCCAATAGCAAGGAGACTTGAAGAGTCCCCTTACTATTTAGTCAATCCATCACAATCTTTGAATCACCCAAGACTTGGATATGCTCAATATCCAAACAGATAGCCAAGGTTAAAGTAGCCCACACACCCAGGAGCTCAGCTCTAGTATTTGTACCTGGACCATAATTTAGAGTCCACCTGTAAATAATATTTCCAGCTAGTTTTATAATGCCTCCAGCTCCACTGATGAGACCGTTTGCTTGAGCCGCTCCATCAAACCATGTTATAGAATTTGAAAAGAAAGCAAGAGTTTTTTTTAGTCTAGACATCTTTCTTGGCAGTGGCTTACTTCCACTCATGCTTTCTAAGAAACCAAATACTCTACAGGCAGTGTCCCCAGTAAGGAAAGGACATGAGAATCAAAGATGCAAGAATTGTGTTCCAACTAGATGTACCAACAGACCAAAGAAGGGAGAAAGACAAAGGATTTTTCCTGTTTTGTCCAAGTTTCAAAACAACTCGAAATAGAGTTACCACTCCAGTTTGTGTTCAAGGAAGTTGCCAAAAATTTTGTGCAAATGAACAGTTGACAAATAGATATAACCCCGTCTCCTCCTCCAGCAAACACAAAGAACATATGCTAGAGCCTATCCAACCTCTTTTTGGTTTTCCCAAATTAAGAGTTTGTTTTCAGCAACCAACCACGTAAACAATTTTATTTTGTAAGAAAGGTCCCAAGAAACAAATGTTTACACAACCCCGCACTCTGAAGAGGCAAAAACTTTTTTGACATAGCAGTATAGACATTTTTTATAGTGAACAAACCCGAATGATCCCCACTAGTCCAGAGTAACAAATCATCTGTAGGTTGAAAAAGGATGCAAGAAGAAACCAGAGCCTTGCAAAAAGTGGTCCGCTCTGCAGCCAAACTGCCCGAAAGGCCCAACCAAGAACTGCCTTTCCAGTGTTCCAAAAAGAAGCCCGCCAAAATCACTGCGGCGGCATTCTCCCCAGTGACAAAGACTTTTAATGTTTCATTAAATAAAAAAACTTACTGTCGAACTGAGCAAAGTGACAAAGCACTGGACAAGTTGCTGCAGTCAAGGTTCCTGCAACAATGAAGGTTCCTGCAGTCGATGCAATGGACAGGTTGCCGCAGTCCATGCATAAGCGTGGCAATCACTGCCTTACTATCCCCCACTCGACTGCAATGGACAGGTTGCCGCAGTCCATGCATAAGCGTGGCAATCACTGCCTTACTATCCCCCACTACTGCGAGTCCGGAAGGGTGGCGGCAGCTGATTGCAAGAGTTCTAAGGTTGCCAGTGACCTTGAGAAAAACCCAAATGGATCAAGTCTCTGCTTTGCCTCCAAGAATTTCTCTAGGCTCACAACTCTATGAGAAGCTCCGTCTAATGTGAACACTCGATTCTTTGCCCAGTACGGCCTTCCTCCATATTTTTTCAGAAGCAGCTGCTGAATCTCTTCCATCGCATCTTCATTTTGCCTCGAGGCATTCTGTTGCCGCGATAGTAGAAGAATTCTATATTGACAGTGTCCTCGTTAAATCCCAAGTAGGTCTCCGATTTCTTGATAAAATGCATCATAGATTTTTCGTAGTAGTCTATTCTGCAAAAAGTTTTTAGGTGCAATCTACTTATGAACTATTCGTGTAACTATGAGATCTATTCATGATTTCTATAACTGAGTGATAGATGTTATATATATATGACCATACCCATAGGGTGCAATCTATTTATGAACTATTCGTGTAACTATGAGATCTATTCATGATTTCTATCACTGAGTATAGATGTTATATATATATGACCATACCCATAGAAGTAGAGGACAATGTGAGCGCAAACCAATACATTGTCTAAGGAGAGGATGGTTGTATGCCTGGGTTGGCTATTGTAATTCTCCCTTAAATAGAAGAAGACCAATAATTATTACCTATGATTTTTTTCCAATTTGAATTTCCATAAATCGGTGTATTAATTGTTAATTATGTGATTGTTATAATTGATTTAATGCATGTTAAATCTTACTTGCTTATGCTCTGATTTTATACTATATGTTTTGCTTACTGCCCAACATTCAACATTCAATAGCTCTGAGACACTGGAAAGAGGAATGGCGATGGACTTGTGGAAGAAAAATCTCTCGTTCACTCTGGAATCCCAACCGCAGATAATATCATTTGCTTTCAAATGATTGCATTGACCAGGCAGATGTTTGCCTTCTGATTATGGTCTGTCTTGGGGTCGGGCTGGCATCTTGCTACTGCTCCGTCACTCTTTGATTGTTTCTCCATTACTTCTTATTGGGTTCTGCTTTTATTGCATTGCTCTCCTGTGTTTGCATCCTTTGATTTATTGTTTGTGAATAGAAATCATACACATAGAATCAATGGCGTCCAGCTTGGAGAGTGTAAGGGATATTGTGATGATGTTGTCGTCTCTGGGTCAGGGTCATCTCAACCCCTTCATGCACCTCGCCATGAAATTGGTTGCCAAGGGCCTCACCGTTACCTTCATTGTCACTTTTCATCACATGTCTTCTCTGACAAGCAATGTGAAGGTTGCGAGGGACAATCGGCCCCCTACTCCCTCCCGAGGCGTAGGGGGAGGATAAGATTTTTATTAAACTTTGCACCAAGAAGAGGCGAGGCGTAGGGGGAGGATAAGATTTTTATTAAACTTTGCACCAAGAAGAGGAGAAGAACATGTGTAACTCGGCATTTATGAAGTAAACTTCAAACTTTTCCCAAGTTGTGTTAAAAATTTATTTAACACAGGGAAAATAATGGTGAGATTCAAATAGGATGTCTATTAAAATTTGTACCAACCAAGGTAAGCATGCCTAAATTGGCCATTGGGAATTTTGCAAACATGTTTAAAATGACCATTGTCATTGGAAATTCGTGAACTGAAATTTAAATCTTTTTTAAGGACAAGAGGAAATCACCAAAAATAATCCTTTAATTATTAATGCATGCATTAGTGAGCATTCCAAGAAATAATGCCATACTAGTTGTGTTTGGTGCCACTTATACATTTCAAAAAATAATGCCATACTAGTTGTGTTTGGTGCCACTTATACAAGGTTTTATCAAAGGCATCTTCCACTATCAAAACCAGATAAAAGAAACCAAACAAAGGAGTGGACCATGTTGGTTCCACCTCATTGTGGATCTTCTTGGTTCCACCTCATTATAGTTTCATCCATACATAACCTTCCACCTCATTGTGGACCTTTTTGGTTCCACCTCATTATAGTTTCATCCATACATAACCTTGTGAAGGTGTGTCCATATGCTCTTAGTTAATGCAAAATTTCACAACACCCAATCATGCTTCTACATAAGGAATCTCATTTTAGGTTTTCTATGTTCATGAATAGAATAAACATGTCCTTACATGTAGGCCTTTAACTTGATCATCTAAACATAAAAGTTGATTACCATTCATGGATAGCGGGGAAGTATTTGGAGAGCTTTCCGCAAGTACATTTCTTCCGGAAAAAAAAAAGTTATGAAGTTGAATGTGTAAGATATTTTGATATAATATTTTTACAAAGAATTATATTGAAGAGAGCTTACAATAAATAATTAATAAGTAGTATATGTAGATTAAGTATAAGTAAAAACCCAATTAACATATATAAAGATATTTTGGACCACATTTTAAAGTTTTAATAAAATTTTGTATAAATAAGGGTTGTATCTTGTTTTTATATCAATTTCTATTTACCAAGAAAAAATGATTTTATCTCCTAATGATGATGGTTATATTGTAGAAGTTTTCCTCCATTAATTCATATTTGTAGATGCAATTAACTCTTAAATGTTAAGCTGTCTCATTACTCGTATAACTTATAAAAACAATGGTTTTGGTTTATTTAATGGTTGTTTTCCATCCATAAATTTTAATCTAAATCAATATTGTCTGAAAGAGCTTTTTGGCAATTTTAATTTGGCATTATTTAATAAACTTCTAATCATACCCAAATGTTACAGTCTATCAAAGTTAACACCCCCAACCTTTTGAGTTACAAGAGGCATCTCTCTCTGATCAAACCTTTGATTCAAATGATTCAAAAGGGGGTTGGATGGTAATCTGGAAAATAATGTAAAATTAAAAATTTAGTCCATTTGAACTAGTTGTCTCAAAGATATAAAGATATAATGTTTATGATCCTAAAAGGTCCTAATTTATCATGGTGTTAGTGTTTTAAGGGAATCTTGTGTTCAAGTTTTGGAGCTTGATTGTTCAAGTAAGACTAATTTTTTGATTGAGTTGTGTGCACTTGAAATATCAAGCTCCAAAAGTTAAATAGAAGGTCATTTTAGATGTTCAATTGAGGTGAAATTTGAAGGGTTTTGAAGAGAAAAATTTAAAAATTTTAAAAAATATTCAGCTTCACATTGATAATAATAATAAACAATGTGCAAGTTGACCTTCAATTTTAATATAAAACCCTCATTATGTACCATAGACTTATAGAAAATAATATGTTCATAGTGGATGATTTTAAGAGAAAGATGGAGGATTTGTTGGGATAGTTTGTTAAATGGCCCAAGATAGAAAATGAAACTCTTGAAGGATGCTTTGTGATTCAAGTCTATTCAAGAAGTCCCCATATGGAAAGAAAGAGTAAGACATTGGGCAAACCACCATTCAGAGAGTAGTATTAGAAGGTGTTAAGAGGAAAATGCTCCTAACAGTGAAGGCATGTTGAGTCCCTAAACACAATATTTTTCTATGTAAAATTAAGACTATGTAAATAAGTTATTTTGATTATAAGATTTTTATTTCAAATATAAGGTCTAATGTTATGGTGCTATGTACTTAGGATATTTTATTACTATATTTTTTCAATGTCACTTTTGTTCATATAAGATCTACAATTGGTAATTGGCGCGTTTGGAATTAAGTATGCTAAATAAGGGCTTAATCATCCCATAAAGGTTGGTTAAAACCACAAGTTAGAGTTTTACTCACTTTCTTTGCAAATAAGGTTCCTCCCTCTCTCTCTCTCACTCTATATATATATATGTGTGTGTGTGTGTGTGTGTGTGTAAGGATATTTGTTGGACATCAAAGTTATATTTAATAATTTTTCACTCTAGAAATACGAAATAATTTGTAACTAGCATTACATAATGAAATGGGTCTCATAATATTAATTATATATGAAGCATTTTCTTTCAAGACTAAACTTGCAAATGTGCATTGATTGTTTAATGAATTTTACTTATAAATTCAACTTCCTTGATTATTTATTATAATTGATAGATAACTTTATTTATGATTAGTTTTTAGAAATTTACTAGGAATCCGTTGAGGTTCGATGTTGTTTTTGTGCATTGCTAGATTGTCTTATTGATTTCTTGATTTGAGGGGTCCTTTTCCAAGTCATAATTTGGAATCATCTTCTCCCACACATTTACTAGAATGAGTCTTTGAAATAAGACAATTGTAGCATGTATTCTTCCTACTTAGTCTTTTTGAGTTGTCCAAATATCTTGGTAATATGTTGTTATATTTCTTTTTATAATCTTTTAATCTTCAATTGGGTCATTGTTAATAGTTCCTAGGACAAGATATAGATTACCAAGCTATTTAGGTTTTGATATAGGTCTTAGAAGTCTATGTTTGATTTTCTCTCTTCCTACATATATTTGTCCATATGTCATTTTTTTTCATTGTCCTCAATGTTTCAACTCCTCAATTTCTTTCTTAACCAACTCCTTATACCTCGTATCTTGAGAAGAACTTGTGTATTTTGTCATCTTCTTTATATTATCTAATTCTTCAAGAAGGATTAAAACCTTGTCAACTTTGTTTAACTTACTATTGAATGAAATTTCTTTTTTATATTTTGTTTGTTTTTAATTGTGATCCTCCATTTTTCTTGTGGGGAAAAAAGTGTCGCACCTGAACCATTTCCACAACCTAATATTTTAGATATGGTATATACACCGTGTACTTACAAAGTTGTGTCAAATCTAAATGGAACTATGTTTTATATCAGGGAAAATTTTATGGAAAATTATGTGAAAGTGTAGAAACCTTGGTGAATCTTATTAGTCCTTAATATGCAAACTGTAAATGTTTGACGATACTGTTGTAAAAATATTCAAATTTTTTAGGATTTTATATAGTTTCTATAATTTTTTAGGAATTTTAAGGTTAAATAATTTTATCCTATAGAATTTGGGTGGATCATTTAAAAAAAAAATTTGAAATTGACGAATCTTTTTTTGGCAAAAAAACATGGAAAAATAGCCCATGGGCGAAATTTGGCCCCTAAAATTCACCATGTTTCATATGGCACCCATACATGATACTTTGTTTGGATTCAAGTAAGAAATATAACAAATGATCAAAAGCAAACCTCAATACGATCACTTTGTAAACTAGAGATTAAAATTACTATATGATATTTGTTGTAATGTAGCAACTATCCAAATAAATTGTTGCATAGGCTTGATCATCTTGCCATCCAAGTTCCATTTGGCACAATGTTCTTCAAGAATGTTGGAAATAGCTGCTATAATTTTATTGACATCATCTTCTTCATGTTGACCCACTAGTCTCCCTTTCTATCTAGTGAAAATCCCCTACATTGTGGCACTATCCTTGGGAAGTCTATTCTCCAGCGAATTAATAATGTGAGTCGAAGATGTCATTCCAACATAATTGTTGAAGAAAAAATGTTTTGCAAATGTAATCAATTCCCTTGATTTATCAATTGCACTTCGTAGGGTGATGGCTTTGATCTTGAGCCATCTAAAGACTCCTCTATCTACCAAGAGATGATGACTTAGTTTGCAATTATTCTATATATTATGCTACATATGTTGACCACTACATTATCATAGTCATCCATAACATGCAATTCAATAATGATAACTTTACCTAGACTTATGAAGGATACACTTCTCTTCCTTTGTTCAACTTGCACATGCAGAGCTCTATTATTATTAGGAATTGATGCTTGTGGATCAAGTAATGGGAAATTCTTCATTGTGACCTATTCCCTGATACCCCTAAAAGGAATCCATTCATGATCAATATCTATCTTTGAGGGCATTGTGAGATTTGGGATTATCTAATCTTTAAGCTTGTTTCTTGCAACTCCATTTCCATGCATATTGGAGCAACCCCCTTCTCTACTTTTTCATAACTTTAACATAAAACAACTCCATATCTCATGGCTTAATAAGGGTGACAGACCTCAGGGAAGCAAACACATCACCCAAAGGGTGTCCAACTAAAATTCAAAGGTCTTCTAGTGCATCTAATACATGCGATCAATCTATAATGCAAACAAAACAAGCACACCCTCACACAACTCGAGCATAAACCATTGTGCACATATCTATGATGCAAATGAGAGAAATACACATCACATATCCAATGAGCAATGATTATGACAATGAGATACTAATCATAGGGCCTACTACAAGGCTTCACGCCTATGCTAATTAGATGATGTAACCACTTCCAGCCAAAAACCCAATTAGTGACTCGACTCCCCTACACAAACAACCTAATCATCACTACTTCCAATCTCCTAGGACCTACTCACCATGGCACATAACACACCCTGCTACTATAAGATACATGAGAGGACAAGACCAAGCATACTCAACGCACCCTGTAACAACTAATATTCAAAAGTCTTCTAATACATCTAATAGATGCAATCAATCTATAATACAAACAAAATACAACCACAAACTCACGTAACAAGCATAAACCATCATGCAATATCTACCATGCATACAAGACCAATACATGTCACATACCCAACGTCCAATCATTATGACACATGACATACTAATCATAGGGCCTCCTATGGGGTTTCACACATGCTAACTATACAATGTAACCACTTCCCATTAAAAACCTGATCATTGACTCAAGTCCCTTGCACAAACAACCTTATCATCACTACTTTCAATCTCCCAAGACTCTCTCACCATGGTATGGGGCCTCCGCTTCCATAAAATAAATGAGAAAAGACCAAGCAAATTCAACATAGCCCACAACAAGCATTTGGCAATGACCATCCCACATCCAGGGAATGGGGTAATAAATTGCACACCCTTCTCGTTTCAGTGATGGAAGGATACCCAATGAGAATCACCTAAACCCCTTTGACAGGGTCAAGGTCACTATAACCTAATTCAAATCATAACAATTGTTGTGCAACTCTTACTTCTTGAGCCACATCATAATGAATACCACTTGGACAAGCCTTGCACCTTGCAAAAAACCTGCTTGCCCACAACCATCAATAGCACATGTAATAAAAAATGTAATAAGATGTCCATAGCTTCCAATGATATCTATGATGTTTGACACTACAATCATTCAACATTATATATGCATAATCATCACGTCACACATTCACGAGTCTATAAATATCTTAATGTAAGAATTACATCTCAACAACATTGGATATCACATATATCTTTAAAAACAAAATATGAATTTCTAAATCAAATACATCTGAAATCACATATTCTTAACTTGGATCACATATCTAGTATCATAAGTATGGCATAAATAACATTGAAATTCAACAATCAACTAAACATCTTATCACAAAAATGCATAATCAAAAACCACAAGTCAATAGCATAGACATTCATATTAACCGAACCATAGGTGAAAATGTTTCAAATAGTTTAACATGGCAATCCACTCCATCAAAACTGGATTTCAAGTCTAAACAAGATGTTAAATCAAAACAACTATAATGCCAATGATTGCTCCTTACCACCCCCTCCCTGTTTCCCATCAACTGTATCTCAAAGATGTACACGGCACCACAAGTAACCTAGACAAGGGAAATGGGCTGTAGAATCTCCTGATAGTTGTTACTTATTGTATGCTGCAGGCAAATGCTTTATATCATTCTCTAGGAAGCTTCATCTCCATGGCAAAGAGCTTGAAAATTATCTCAGAAAGTCGATCTCCCAAATCATGGTCCAATAGGTCTCTTTACAATTAAACATTCATAGCGCAAATGGACTGATTGTCTAATTTTAAACAGTGATCCTTGACAAAATGGCTTAAAACACTGATAATAATACCATCAATTTACATGATCGGGAATATCACAAGTTTTCTTCTGAATGCATGCAAATTTGTTTTGAATGACTAATCAAAAACTGAGAGCCATTTGATTTCTTCCAAAAGCGTGTTCAAGTATATTAACTTAATAGCCATGTTTCCACTTGCACTTCAATAAGATTAACTACAGTGATTGATTGGTCATTTCATACTCCTAGGGCCCAAAATATCCCATCAATAAAAGCTAGACGTAATATCCCATCAATAAAAGCTAGACGTGCATGCAATCGGCATATCAATGCAGAGATCTTGCCAAACAAGAAAGGGAAACAAGTTGTAGAATCTTTTGATAGTTGTTACTCATAGCTTGCTGCATGGATATACTTTATATGATTCTCTAGGAAGTTTCATTTCAATGGCAAAGAGCGTGAAAATGATCTTAACAAGTCCATCACCCAAATATATGAACTTCACAAAATCAAGGTCCAATAGGTCTCTTTACAATTGAAAATTCATAGGCTCAAAATGGGCTCATTGTCTGAGTTTAAACAGTGATCCCTGACAAACAGGATTCAAAAACTGATAATAATACCACCAATTTACATAATCAGGAATATCACAAGTTTTCTTCTGAACTCATGCAAATTTGTTTTGAATGACTAATCAATAAGCTGAGAACAATTTGCTCTCTTCCAGAAGCGTGTTCAAGTATATTAAATTAATAGCCATGTATCCACTTGCACTTTCAATAAGATTAACTACAATGATTGATTGATCATTTCATACGCCTAGGGTCCCAAAATATCCCATCAATAAAAGCTACACTTGGATGCAGTTAGCCGACATATCAATGCATATATCTTGCCAAACACAGTGTGACATAAGGAAACAAGGTTCAGATACAAAAAAAATAGCAAGGATTCTAAAACTGCACGCAACAAATTCTGGTTGCATACAAGATTCGAAAAATCCTTGCACAAAAAGTCACAAATATTAGATAGAAAGTTCACCAAAAACTTGAAAATTATTGTATCAGTCAATTTTAACCAAAAGACTCGTGCAAACAAAAAGAACATTTTGCATTTTAACATGCCAAAAATTAGCCATCCTTTCCATATGAAAGGCTGACATGATGGCTTCTTCAGAAACTAGGCCTGCGCTTACTATTGTACATGTGAATTCAATTATTTCAAGGGCCCTGTATGCCTTCCAAAGCTCAGTCTACTTAATATTTTAGCTTTGGAGCACCCGGCCAATCTCATTGTTAAAAAACCCTGCTTCCTATGTAGTGAGCTGGATTTCAAGACTATGATCATCGAATAGCAATTGCCACAAATATTATGGGCCAGTTAGGTAATTGGTACAATCCTATTATACGATGACAGTACATATCGAAATCATTCATTCCCAGCCCAGCCAATGAGCCAAATAAATAAATAACTTCTTACATGACAGCAGAAGCGGAGCATAATTTAACTTTTGGATCCTTGAAATGCCTGAACAAATAAACCATGTTATATCAGTCAAAATTTGAGAACTAAATAACATCTTATTGCACATGCTAAAATTGTAGTGTGCAGAAAAATAGAAAACATGCAATGAATCCACACTCCTCCCTTGTATACCCCTCTCATATAAGCTATATACTTTTGCACTAAATTGAGAAGCCAAATTCATCAAATTTTTTGTGCATGTATTGCTGATAAACCAGTTTTGACACATATTTTGAAACATTTGCACAAAACTCAAGGCTCCTTTATACTACCCATTCTCCAAAGTAAATTGAACAGGCCCAACTGGGAATTAGATTTAAAAGTAAATTAACTCTGAGAAGAACTGCCATCAAGTACAAAATAAATACAAGAAACAACTACAATGCTTTGGTAAATGTTTTTCCAAGGAACTACAAGACACGTGATGGAAATAGGGAAATATCAGATTACACACCTTGCGAGGCGGGGTGCCTGGTCTAGATAAATTGGAACTACCAAATCCAAGTTTCCCTTTTTTTTCAGCTGGTTTTAGAATTTGAAAAGAACACATCAATGTTTCATCAACACTCATAAGAGCTCCAGCGTTGTCAAACTCTCCACAATAATTTGGAGCAGAAAATATGGTCACCAGTTGCCTTTTTGCGAAAAACTCGTATCCATCCTCCACCACCTACAATGCAAGTCCAGATTTTATATAATTAGGTTTCTGAAGCAAGATAATACAAAACAAGTTTTCTCTTAGGGAATCTCAAGTACACACCTGGTGAGCTCGACAAATAAGGTCCAGGTCATGTTTCTGTAAAAATTCAGTGACCTTATCTGGTCCAAAGGTGTATGATACACCTCTGTCATTCTCACCCCAGCCTTCGATATCCTTATCTGGATCAGCCCAAAGAAGATCACATAGAAGGCCTTGATCTGGAACATCTGTAGGCCTTGCAATGTTTCTGATCTGATCCAAGCTTTGCAAATCAGGAGAAAGGCCCCCGTGCATACAAAGAATTTTTTCATCAATAAGTGCAGCAACAGGCAAACAGTTGAAACAATCTGTAAAAATCTTCCATAGACGAACATTGAACCGTCGCTTGCATTCATCATAGAAACCATATATTCTGTTGATTGAAGCACATTCATGGTTTCCCCTTAAAAGAAAAAAGTTCTCTGGGAATTTAATCTTGTAGGCAAGGAGAAGGCATATTGTCTCTAAGCTCTGCTTCCCGCGATCCACATAATCACCCAGAAACAAATAATTTGCTGATGGTGGAAGGCCACCATACTCAAACAGCCTTAATAGATCAGAATATTGTCCATGTATATCACCTATTGTGCAAACAGCTCCAGCATATAAGAGAAATAGCTTTCTATTATTAAAAACATTAGAGAAAACATCAAACATAAATTGGTCGAGTACTGCCTGCTTGATTAATTTCAGTCCAGTAAAATGTAAACAATCTTCTTGCCACATATGAAAAGCTAAAACTTGCACTAAATTCCATAATGGTGAGAGTTAGAGAGCACAAATGGTAACATAAAACAGCACTGACGTTGTACCTGGAATACAACTTATCCGCCATACTAAGAAAAAAATCATATGATCTAAGCTTAACAGCTGAAAGGTCCCAAGGTTTATCAATACGACAAGTATTACAAGTATAGATAATGAAGGTTGGCCAGATGCTCAAATTCTCAATTCTAACAAAAATGCAAAACACCAATACAGAAAATATGTGGATAAATGTTTAAAATCAGAGAATTCCAAGTTTTGGCTAATGTTGATAACACTGAGAAAATAGGAAGCAATCATTAATTTAGCACAAGCTATTTTAGGATGGTTCTGCTTGTTTACCTTCCAAATCAAAATTTATATTGCCTTGTACATTTATATTCAAATAATTAGATACTCATCATACTGCCATGAAGGTAGTACAAGCATAGTTGCTTGAGCATGCCCAGAGTTTCAATTGAACATGAAAAATATCATTTTGAAATATAAAGGATAAAGGTCTTCAATATCAGTTATATTTCAATTCTTAAATTTGGCAACATTAGCCAAATATAAATTATCCTTTTTCGCAGTAAATAATCTAGGATAATTCTACTCATTTGCTTTAGTTATCAGTCATGATAGACTATGTGTTTTAACTCCATATTCAAACAACTGAGTTAAAAATCATGATACAAGCATTATGTTGCAAATAAACTACTGTGGAGCTCCAAATCAGTTTGGAGATGACATCACACAGGCTTTACCTGCACCTTAAGGTAGCCATGTGCACACCTAGACATAAGGGCTGAACTTATGGCACCTAGAGATGGTCACAACATGACCATATTATAGACCTAGGCCCACCCCCATGTTCTCCTTAACACCTACAACTAATTTACAACCCTACAAGCATGGGAGTAACACACAGCCTTTACCCACCACCTTAAGATAGCCAAGGGATCACTTGGAGATAGGGGTTGAACTTATGGCCCATGGAGATGGGCACCACATGACCATATAATGGACCCAAGTCTCTCACTTTAGAGAAGGCAAACAAGTTGTGGTCAAGTGGCTATGTCAAATCATTTTCAATGATTAAACCTGGGTTCAAACCTCCAGCCCAAAGATATTTCATCATTTTCCTACAACCAATAAAGCTAACTACCTAGATATGAGCACCAGGTGAACATAATATGGACCCAAGCCCACCCCAACTTCTCCCCAAGGCTTGACATTCTAGACATGTCAACTTTCAAGTGGGTTCTGGTCAAGTGGTTAAGTCAGACCCAGGTTCAAACTTCAACCCCCTGCCAAAGACATGTTGTCACTTTCCTACGACCAGCAGACTACTACTGTATCTGAGACCAGTTGGAAGTCCCAAGTTCCAACAACCTTGAAATCCCACAGATGGGGCATATCTTGATCCTCAACGAGCAAGGTTATGTGCAAGTCTTGTGTTAATTTGACAGAATAGATACCCCTCAGTGATGGCATCAAAACCAAAGGTAGAGACCAATGAGTTAACAAGGGGCCATTTACCAACCCACAAAAAGAGCATTGCCCAAGAATCCCTTTCATGCTTTTAAGATGTTAGTTGTTACTAATTCTTAGCAGATTTTATTCACCCCTTGAGACAATGGGGGGTGTGGCAGTTGAAGGAAACAAGACTGCTATAAATATTACGAGATGCTCTAAAAGAAGTTTTGAACTTATACATCCTTTGCGTCAACTTAATTCAGGAATAGCTGCACCCATTCATAATGTTTTAACCAGGCATAAAAACTCCACATTGTACTCTGACTTGCTAAAAACAGATGAGGCATAATCTTTGAGAGGTGCCTAGACCAACTGGCACTTTACAAAAGAACATCCAATTTCTAAATTGTTTGAAACTTTGTCTGAGAACCATTTTCAACGTAAGAAGGAATTATTAAGGATACAAAGATTCTTTTCAGACAATTCTTGTGAGGGGAAAGATAATAATAATAAAACAACATCAATCAACTCTCAGAAATGCTCTGAAACCATACTGTGTTTAATTTAAAACTTATTTCTAGAATATTTGAATTCATTCATTACTTTGACCAAGTTTTAAAGTATAAATAGTAAATTTTAAAAAAGCTAAGAGAAGATAAGACAAAATTTAAGACATGCATGCATTTAAAAAGTCGAAAAAAAAATTAAATGCAAAAGGGGCATTGAAAGAGTTTCATTTAAAAAGTCGAACAAAAATACAATGTAAAAGGGGCATTGAAAGAGCTTCATTTAAGAGATGCATGCATTTAAAAAGTCGAACAAAAATACAACGCAAAAGGGGCATTGAAAGAGCTTCAAGTCATGAAGCTTGGTCAATTACTGGGAATTAGAATTGGCAAAATGAAGAATTGTTAGAATAGGGAAGGGAATTACAGAAAAAGCTTTTGGAAAATGACTGAAGCCCAAAAATTAGAATGATATAAAACCTAGAGAATAGGAACCAGTTACCGAAATACATGAAATATACTACCGAAATAAATGAAATATACATTGGGATGAGGGGTGGGCTCAAGTTTCCTATCCCATGACACCCTCTAGCGCTTTCTTGTTTTGTTTCCTATTCTCATTCCCTCTTTCCAGTAACATGAACAGAAATCACTATTCAGAGGAAATACAAACCAAGGCTACAGAGAACTCATGAAATGTCATTTATGAAGATCATCCAAAATCACCCAGGTTCGCTAGCCTATCAAAACAAACATCTAGATTATGTACATGCAGATGGAAGGAGTAGCAAGTCTTTCAAAGGAGCAAGAGAAGATGCTCACAATGTGACCTGCCATTGCAAAAGTCCTTAGGGTGCATTTTCGTTTCCACACTACACTGGATTTCGGATTTTGGGCTGTTGAATCTCGGGGCATAAATATAACTCCGTGTTTATTGGACATCCACGTTCTCATTGTGGCTTAGGACGTCTGCACCTTCTGGTTGCAGATTTTTAATCATTGCAGTTTATTTGCTCATAGAAATATCGGATCATTCCAAACCCGTGAACTGTAAAAGCCCATTAGTAATCAGTTTATGTACATCTAGATTATGTACATGCAGATGGAAGGAATAGCAAGTCTTTCAAAGGAGCAAGAGAAGATGCTCACAATGTGACATGTCATTGCAAAAGTCCTTAGGGTGCATTTTCGTTTCCACACTACACTGGATTTCGGATTTTGGGCTGATGAATCTCGGGGCATAAATATAACTCCGTGTTTATTGGGCATCCCCGTTCTCATTGTGGCTTAGGACGTCTGCACCTTCTGGTTGCAGATTTTTAATCATTGCAGTTTATTTGCTCATAGAAATATCGGATCATTCCAAACCAGTGAACTGTAAAAGCCCATTAGTAATCCTAACCCGTGAACTGTGAAAGCCCATTAGTTCACAGGTGCGTTTCCGTTACTGGGAGATATACACAAACAGAGTAGCAGAGACAAGAGACTACGACAGCAGAGATTCGAGACTACGACGAAGCCCAAAAAAAGCAAGTGATCACAGATGTGAGAATCGAACCCTAAACAAAAACCCTGTTGAATAAAAAGAAAATCTTAACTAAGAAAAACAACGAAAAAAGAGGAAAGGAAAAACTAACCGCAGATCTTGATAGGGGCCTCGAGCTCAAGCAAATTGGGTTGAGAAATGAAAATATCCTTGGAGGTCAGGCAGAGTTGCCGGATCTCGGCCTCGGAGAGTTGGACTTGTTTAACTGATCTGCTCTCTTTCGCGTCCAGCAGCCGCACGATTATGTCGTCGACCAGACTCTGCTCCATCGCAGCCACAAGCAACAGGCAACAATAATGCCCAAACACAACTCAAACTTCCTTCTTCTTCTATTGAGTCAGAAACGACCTTCAAACAGAGATCCTCGTCTGCAACGGCCGGTCCAGGATCGAATCCCGGCTGGGGAGAGAGGGGGCACCCGAACTTATTACGTTAACCTGTAACAGAGCCGTAGCTTTCTATTGCAGTGGCCAGATTGGTTACCGATATCCAAATGCCGAAACGGGCAAGTCAATGCGGGTTTTTGTATGAAGCGGGAGGTCGTGGGTTCAAAACACGAGGCGGAGAAGGAGGACTATGGGGCGGTCGACGACGATGGGATCGGGTGGGTATGGATTTGCTTTTATTTTTTATTTAATTGAATCAATTTGTTTGTAGGCTTTCGATGTTGTTGGGAAGTCTCTGCCACGTCAAACGGGACCAGCAATGGGCCGTGGCCTGCCACGTCGGCTAGGCAAGGGCAGTTTTCTGTGGCATTACGCGGGGGAGTAGCAAGGGCAGAATTCATATGCCCCCGGTCATATGGGATTTTCTGTGGATGGTTGTATTTTGAGTCAAATATGGTGTGGTCATCAAATGGGTTCAATGGATGTATACATTTTTCCATTTATTGTTATTGATACTATTCTTGGAAAATGAAAACATAGTAAAATACAAAAGAATGGTATTAATGTGGTGCAAAAATTTATCTTAAAAAAATAATATATTAGTAATAATTTATAAATATAAATCTCACATAAATAACTATTATAAATAAATAAAAAATAATTTATATAATATGGAAAAAAAAATGCGAATAATGTTAATGTTGTAATTTATATAATATGAAAAAATGTGAATAATGTTAATGTTGGAATAAGGAGAATGTTTTTATTTAAATACATGTATTCAAAAGCTAACTTCTAAAAGAGATCTATTAAGTTACTTATCTATAAATGAATCTATGGTGAAAGACAAGTGGTTTTCTAATGGATACTTTTATTCTTGTTCCTTCTCCCACATTATTTAGAGTTTCACTAAGCACTAATAAAACTATTCTTGAAAATGGAGAGTATTAATGTTGAACAAAATTTGACTAGAGGGATAATATCACTATAGTAATCACTTATAATTATGGATGTCATATGGATATCAACCACAAGTAAGAAAAGGGTTCACAAGGCATGACACCAAAACTGTGGCTAATATCACTATTGAAACTAGGGAGGATGTTTTCATGTCACCCATCAACACTTTGGATGAGATGTGTCATGTGATAAATCTAATAAAGTGAATTGAAAGGAACTTGTCACTAACATCCAATATAATAAAAGAGAAAAGGAAAAAGCATTGATATAAAAGGAAAAAACAAACTAGCATAGATCTATCTTAACCACAAATCTCTGAGATTTGGATTTCAATTTTTTTATCCCTCTCAAAGTTTCAAAGTTTAATAGTTGTACATCTAAGATAAATATTTTATAACACTTTGCAATATCACAAGTATGTTCCCTAATAATTGGCTATGATACAACAAAGACAAAATAAAGTGGTCTTGAATGTTATCCATAAATATATAATGTATAAGATTAAATAATAAAAAGACAAATTAAGCTCAATGAAGTTGGTTAGAGAGGAACTTTAGCGATGAAAATGCCCTAATCCCTACAATTTTTTACGTCTATGTTTTACATCAAAGAGTTTAAGCTCTATTATTTTTTTCCAAATGAAAAATTGCTCAATTATATTAAGTCATATAATTCGTTCTCTATGACAGATTACATTTCATACTCTATGTGGCAGATCAGCAGGCTGGCTGGTAAGGTCATTCTCCTTTGATTTGATGGTTCCAATACAATGGGGAGTGAGAGTACCCAATACAAAAAAAAAAAAAATTCGTCCAGAGACGGATGCAGACCATAGAATGTGGCTAACTGTGAGATGATCAGCGAGAATGGAGATGGTTGTTGTATGAGTCTTAGAAAAATCTGATGGTATGTGTGAGACCCTCATGACCATCCATCCAATGAGTGTAGGATAGCAGACCAGATTGTTGTTGGAGAGCAGTTTTGGAGAGGATGTTCGCTTGTTTGTTGTACTCCTGAGAGATGTGTGTGAAGATTAGATTCTTAAATTGGCACTGTAGAATTTTAATTCGATCCATCCAGGCGAATAAGTGAATCAAATGTAGCTCGCCACTACAGTTCAACCAATCTATAATGACTTTCGAGTCTCCCATCAGATGAAAGTTTTCTAGATTGAGAATCCTAGCCAAATGTAGTGAGGCCCAGGCACCCAACAGTTCTGCTCTAGTGTTGGTGCTCGGGCCACAGCTGAAAATCCATTTGTAGGTGGAATTTTCAGTCAATCTGATCAGTCCCCCTGCACCACACATCGCACCAATGTGTCAGGTTGCGCCATCGAACCAACCTTTGTTGAAGTTGTCAGCAATGTGTGGGTTAATAAAAACTTTTTTTTTTCTCTTTTCTATTATGTTCAAGTGACACTTCAAAATTGATATTTGATCTTTTGAACAAGAACTAGCATATGTACACAATTATATTTATAATATAATGAGTAATTTTCTGTTGGAAAAAAGTGACACTTCAATGTACTATCTATATTAAGTTGTTGGATATCTTCATTTTGGTTGCAGTTTGTCTATAACACTTGTTGCTTATATCATGGTGACTTTTATGTGTTTATTTTTACCTTTATTTTTGCACTAGGATATTTTTTAGGAGTGAATTTTCATCGATTGGTTATATATATATATATATATATATATATATATTCATGAATTGACAATTTTCCCTTTAAAATATGTTTATTTTTTACACAAAATATGATAAAATTGATAATATTCACTAAATTTTACAAGTTTAATAATAAAGTATATGTTTTTATTGAACACTCACCTACATATGCATATCTATGATTTTTTCAAATCCAAATAATCACTTAGAATATTATACTTATGTATAATATTATACATACTTTGGTAGTCAAATGGTTGCGGGGAGGAGGTCCCTTGTCCCACAAACAAGAGAATCTCATACATCAATTTGGTGGTTGGCTTGGGCGTGACCTTAAAATTCGATGATTATTATCATCATCATCATCATCATCATCATCATTATTATTATTATATTTGAATCCTTAAAAATATACCTTATTTTACATAATTACGATAGAATTGTCATTTATTAAGTTACACTAGGTGAGAGGACATTCTTATTCATCTTAATATCTACAAATACTTTAGTATATGTCTATACATTAATGCATAAACCCCAATGTCATTATTAAAATAAAATTTGTCTTTTGTAATAATTAAAATTATGCATTAAGGTCCAAAATATCAATATTATTATTATTATTATTTCCATTTATGTTTAATGGAATTTCCACGAACAGATTATTTCAGATGGCCAAATGATGTAACTACATATCCAAACCCTGAAATTGTATCAACAAAGATTAAAGGATCCACAAGGCATGACACCAAAACTGTGGGTAATGTCACTATTGGAACTAGGGAGGATGTTTTCACATTACCCCTCAACACTTGGAACCCAAAGCAAACTTCCAAAAGATACTTGCACAAAGGGAAGCTACTTGCACTCTATAGCTAAGTTTGGATGAGATGTGTCATGTCATAGTGGGTGAGTAAATATAATAAAGTAAATTGAAAGGAACTTATAACTAACATTCAATATAATAAAATAGAAAATAAAAAACATTAATATAAAAGGAAAAAACAAACTAGCATAGATCTAACTTAACCACAAATATCTTAATCTTATTTGGGTCTCAAATTTTTTATCCCTATCAATATTTAATAGATGTACATCTAAGATGAATATTTTATAACACTTTGCAATATCACAAGTATGTTCCCTAGTAATTAACTATGATACAACAAAGAAAAAAGAAAGTGATTTTGAATGTTATCCCTAAATATATAATGTATAGGATTAAATAATAAAAAGACAAATCAAGCTCAATGAAGTTGGTTAGAGAGGAACTTTAGGCGATGAAAATGTCGTAATCCCTACAAATTTTTGCATCTATGTTTTACATCAAAGAGTTCAAATTCTATTATGTTCAAGTGACACTTCAATTTACTATCTATATTAAGTTGTTGGATATCTTCATTTTGGTTGCAGTCTATCTATAACACTTTTTTTCAACAAAGAAATTTCACTTATATATTAAAAATATAACAGTCCACTATACCTAAACATGAAAATTAATCAACATTGTAACTAATCGCCCACTAAACTGAATTTTTGCAGATTCTGACAGCCCCGTGACTTGGGGAATCTACATAACTCTTCAAACAACCCGGTGACTGAAATACATCCACCCAAGGAGCAGTGTCCAGCAAGGAGCTAATCTAGATATCTATAACCAAAAAAATCAGTAAAGGGATAGAAAGAGAGATGGACCTTCTTGTCCATCTTCCATCCGAGAATATTTTAGTATCCCTTCCTACAGATCTAGAGCTTGTTTAGAGAGAGCATTTGCTTCTCAATTGAACTCTCTCAAGGAATGCATGAAGTCTAGTGCCGAAAAAGACGGAATGAGGGACATAATCCGCTCTTTCCAAAAATTCAATCCCATGGCATTAATGTCACTGATCTTGTTCAACTAGTCGATAACAACCTTCAAGTCACCAATCACCTGAAGATCATAAATATGAATTCGAATATCCAGGGAAAGAAGAGCCCCAACTCTTAAGAGTTATGATATGTTGTTAGTGCATGAGCCACAGTTGAGAAACCACCTATAGCTAGTTTGTCTATTTATCTTGATTACTCCACCCGCTCCGCTAAACTGCTCGTTTCTTTGAGCAACCCCATCAAAACAGGCTACTAGTCTTCTTGACAATATATTTGGAGGCAGTTTAGTTTTTTATATAGGTTGAGGCTTCTTCTTGGAATTCCTTAGCCAACCAAGTGTTCTATAGATCGCCCCTACTGTAGAAGGTTGTCCTTCCTCAAACAGTTCAGTGTTCCTTTCTAGCCAAACCAACAGATAATAGAAGGCAACATGTGCCAGCTAGGGTGCTCGTGGCACCAAACCTTGAAGAGAATTTGAAGGTTCCCACTTTTCCACCCTGTATTGATCTTTAGAGTTGCCAACAATCATGTCCAAACCTATTGAGTAAAGGTACAATGTAACATCAAATGCTAAGATGTGTCTAAGTCTTTTTTACAAAGGGTACATATGCTCGGACCCTACCACCCTCTTCTTTGCAAATTCTCCCAAGTGAGAATCGTGTTCTCCATCAGCAGCCAGGTAAAGATTTTGAGTTTTAATGTCAAATCCCATTTACACAGCACATTATGCCACCAATTAGTACTCCTTATCCATATTTTTGATGCAATAGCATCGTCGGAATTTTTTGTTGTCATGATCCCCATAGATGTGTTCCCTGTCCAAATTAGCTCATATGGGGCCTCTGTGAGAAATATTCCTTCATGTGTCAGTGCTCTGCAGAAGTCCTCCCATTATTCAACCTCTTGACCACCCAAGCCCATCTCCCTGGCCGATTTCCACTTAAATGAAGTAAGACTTTGGTTGCTCTTGTCTGTGATCTAGAAGAGAAGGTCGTATCCTCTCACCCTTAAACAACTAATAAGACCTCTTGTTAAAAAGGAGTGTTTACCCAGCCCCTGTATTGCATCTTCTCCCAGGCGAACCAACATTGTTGCTTATATCATGGTGTCTTTTATATGTTTATTTTACCTGTAATGTTCATGACTTGGTTAGTCTAGGAAACGTTGCTAATGTGTGTGTAGGATCAAAGGTTTACAGCATATAAATGATCATACAAATAATAAACGCGACAAAGGACGGCAAGTTTGTATTATGATATCTTTGTGGATTACAAGATGGTTGAATGCAACTGAATAACTGACAATACTCGACTAGATCAACATACAAAGGATCTTAGCCGGAATATAAATAAGCAACTGCGGTTGAATAAAATAACAACACTCGGCTAGATCAAAAGACAAAAGGATCTTAGTCGGAATACAAATAAGCAACTAAAAGATAATACC
>SNQJ01S0074331.1:51933-67462 GCA_010110895.2 Picea sitchensis
TAGCATGTGGTTGAGAAAACATGACTCAGGGGCATCTAAGTCGTCAAAATCATCCGGGGATCGCACTCGACCTGAGCCACACCAAACCTTAACATGGATGGATTTTTTATCCAGTTTCGAATCGGTGACTTTAACATCACAGAGTGCCTTAACAATACACTCCGTCACCAAGTGTCCTACACCTCGGGGACATAAAAAAAAATATATTAATATATAATGTTAGATTAGATTTTTTTCTTATAAACCTAAAGTTTTTATTTTATTTTATATTGTATAATTTGGAAAATTATATAAAAATTTAAAAGTGAGATTATAATTTTAAAATATAATGGATCTTTACTTTAATCCATCATTATTAGATTTATCATGTTTATAATAACAACTCTAATTTTAATGAGATTAATGAATTATCATGTGCCAGACCTGTCTTGTAAAGTGAAAAGTGATAAAGAGGTGGGTTGTTGTTTCCGAATCTTGATAACATAAATGGCAATAGCTTGGACCAAACCCACCTTTTTTTAATAGAACATCCCAAGTGTTAAGCTTGTGATTGGTCAACAACTAGGTAAATGTTTTTACCTTGGGTAGAATACGCCAGCTCCAAAAACGTTTTTCCCATCCTCTAGTGGATGTCGACCAATATGAATTAGTAATTGCGTTGTAAACATTATAGACTGTTAGCTTACCAGAGCAGTCGCCCCCTCACCAAAGGGGTTGATCTTCTGAATTGTTGAGGCGGATTCCCGTGTGCGTGAGGGCTAAACGAAAGTTGTTCCATTCACACGCTAAATCTGGGTTGAGACCTAAGGATGCGCTGGTGGCCCAAGTTCGGTTGATGCTCTGTTCTGGAGGCCGCTTTTATATGAGAAAGATACCAGATGTTGAATGCATGCATATGAGATATTAACTGCGGTGAAAGTGCAGTTGATGTGTCCATCCCAATGATGTGATCATGTCCAAGAACAATGGTGGAGCCCGATCCTCGGAGCCAGCATAGCCAGCGAGTGATCAAGCTTTTTGTTTTTGTGAGGTTCCTCTAGGTGAAAGAGGCTGATTTGGGAGTGGTTGTCTGCGCTAGAAGCCAACTTTTAACAGTATAGTGACTAAGATACTTATCCATAATTATGGAGTGCCAAAAGCCAGGGCGAGTCAACACTCACCAGAGAGATGCAGTTGCAAGAGCTTGACTGAAGATGATAGGATTTTGAATCCCCCATCCTCCCTTCTGTTTTGGCTTAGCCAGGGTAAGCCAGCTGCAAAGATGCTGATGGGAGTGCTCGGAGCAGCCCGACCAAAGGAAGTTAAATATCAACTTTCGAAGTTTTGTGAGGACCGAAGCAGGAATAGCTGCTAAGGCCATCCAATAGACTGCCTGTCCTTCGACGACTGCTTTGATAAGAGTGTACCTGCCACCAAGAATGAGTCATCTTGTGCACCAATGTCCCGTTCTTTTTTCTACTTTGGCAAGAACCCAGTTCCAATCAGAGGGCTTGTAATTAGATATTCAAACTTTGGCAAATGGAGTTAAAAAATGAATACAACCCTCGTTATAATAGACTAAGTGAAACACATTAGGAAGAAAAATAGGATAAAAATAAGTTTGTGAATATGCAAGATCACCAATTAGGAGAAGCAACATTAAGAAGCATACATCGAAAAAGTGTAAAATATTTTTTTTTATCATAGTTGTAATTAGATATTCAAACTTTGGCAAATAGAGTTAAAAATTGAATACAAACCTCGTTTTTGAGTTACTTTAAGATAAAAGGTTAAAACCCAAATTCCAAAATAAATAATTATATGCTAAAATTCAAATCCCAAAATAAATAATTAGACATATAAACTTTATATTCAAATGGAATTGAAAATTGAATATCAAATCTAATATATAAATACGAGAATAAATTAACTATTGGATAAACTCAACTTCCTTTTTATTAATTTTTTTTTCTAATTTTAATAAGAATTTTGTTGAAAGTTATAATTCCACGTGATTGATGAAAATATTGACTTGGATCTTTGTCCTAAATTTTTTTGGTTCATTGTAAGACAACTCATATGATTGAAATTTTGAAAAGGTTCATTGTAAGACAACTCATATGATTGAAATTTTGAAAAAAATAGTAAATTATAATAAAACTTTGGCTAGTTAAAAAAAAATAAACTTATTAAAAAAATTAAATTTATACAATTATTAAATCACTTCATAAATATATTGAAAATGCAAAATTAAAATTCAATTCCCATAACAAATAATTATACATATAAATCTTATTTTTATAATATAATTTATGAATTTTTTATTTAAAAAAAACTCTTATTAAATGAAAATAATAATGATAATGTAATTTTAACCCTTCCCTTCAATTAAATATATATACCCTATCTTTTCTAGATTTAAATTTCTTACCTTTTTAGATTTGAACTTATAATCTTTTAAGAAAAACACATATTATAAATAAATCTTCTTTTTATAATATAATTTATAAAATTTTTATTTTAAAAAAACTCTTATTATATTATAATTAGTATTAAAAAAGATAAAAAATAAAATCTTTTAGTTGGAGTTTAGTACTCTTTTATAAATTCCATTTAATTTTTTTTTTTTCAAAGGATGAGCAACTTTATAAAAATATATTTGTCGATATAAATTATGGACATACATGTTTTGTTATGTAAAATAAATTATATTAGCCCCGGGAAAGTGATTAAAGCATCATATCTAACGTAAAGATCAAGGGTTTGCCTAGTTGACTTATGTTTTATTTTATGGTAGGGTTATATTACCCTTTATCTTCAAGACTCAATTTTACTCATTTACGTTTAAAATTTACTCTAGTTTAGATTTAATGGACTTTGGCCATCAACATATGTGATTATAGGGTGGATTTAAGAGATGGGTTATGACCCAAAAGTTTTTTTAACATTATTTTATTTTATTTTTTTAAGATTTTTTTTTAGCATTATTTTTAAATGAGGAAGAGAGAACCATGGGTTTTTAAAAAGGGGTCTTGGTTCCAGGGAAGATGAGGTGTTTTCCTTGTCTCTTTTAGATTCGAATTTAAATTACTAAGGGACTTCAATTTGTTTTTTGTTTTTATTTCTTTAGATATTTTAGAATTGGATTTAAGATGAATATTTTATAACAATTTGCAATATCACAAATGTGTTTCTTGATAATTAATTATATAACAAAAACAAAATAAAGTGGTCATAAATGTTCTCAACAAAGATATAATGTATAGGATTAAATAATAAACACACAAATCAASCTTAATGAAATTGGTAAGAGAAGAACTTTACGCCATGAAGATCTCATATATATATATATTTTGTCTATTTATGATATCAAAGAGTTCAAGTTCTATAATGAAGGAGAGGTTTTAAATTGAAGGGAAGTAAGTTTCTCCGTATCTAGGTTCAAATCTAATCTCATGACTACATTGGCCCATTGTAGCTGGCCAAAAAGGCAGGTGCCCCTTATTGAGACATCTTATCCATTGATTTACAAATKACTGATATATGTGGCTTGCAAATTATTACATATAATAGGGAGGTTATCTAGTTCCCCTCACTCATTTAATCTGAACAAAATAAAAAGTGCAACTAGTTCTACATAAATAATAATTATGAAATAGAGAAGAATTATAAAGCATTGTCTATATCGAAAACATTTGGCAATTCAAACATTAACTTTGGGTGCAAGTCCTTTGTTTCATGTGATAACATCCCCTTAATCTAATATTAAGGTCACCTACAATTTCAATGTTATGAATTACACATTTTCTTTAACATGTGGTTATTATCTTTATTATATTACATAATATTTTGTTGGGATAACATATCCATGTGTTGGGATTTAGTCCACTTTAACACTCATCTTTCATATTTTCATGATAATTTGTTAAATTAACAATGGTTTTATCACTTGAGAGCAATGGTGGTTGTATATAAAATATTTACACTTCAATAAACATCAATCATAACATCAATCAGTAAAATTAGAAATAGAAAATGATGTGAAGTCAATTCATTATTTGTTTAACAATTCTTAGTTAAAGAGTACATAAAATAAAACATCAATAAGTGCAAGTAAAAATAGAAAATGATGTGAAGTCAATCAATTCATTGTTTGTTTAACAATTTTTAGTTAAAGAAATAGAAAATGATGTGAACTTAATCAATTCATTATTTGTTTACCAATTTTTAGTTAAAGAAAATGTACAAATCAATTTTAACAAAGTAAAGTCAACCATATATCTCCTTATCAACTTTTAGTAAACAAAATATTGAATAATTGATAGTACTAGTAAGTACTCAAATACAATAAATGTAAATCCATTATTAACAAAAATAAATATAAATTTTTAATAATAAATATTTAAATACATAAATATGACAATATTTTAACACTCTAATTTAAATATATAATAATTATTATAAAAATGTCACTTTCAGTATTATTTAAACATAATTTTGACATGTGCACAAATTCAATCTACAACCTCTTTAACAACTATGTATCCACACTTTATGGCTTCTACCCATAGTTTAGCTCTAATTTTGACATGTGCACAAATTCAACCTATAACCTCTTCAACAATTAAGTATCCACACTTTGTAGCTTCTACCCATAGTTTAGCTCAAGTGAAGCTTATGCATCTAATCGTTAAGACCATGTATTTCCTCTTTGGAGGTCACATGTTCAAACCCAGAGGGGGGTAGGGTATGTACAACTCCGTAGACTTTAGCAGTGAAATCGTTGTGCGGAGGGGGTCTCTTGTCCCACAAACAGGGGGTAGCATACACCAATTTGGTGTCTGGCTTGGTCTTGACCTTAAAAATAGATTATTATTATTGTTGTTGTTTTGTATTGATACTTGTAACTCTTATTTGGGTTAACTTTCACTCTGAAGCAAATTTTTTGGTTTGTAAATTATTATTTTTAAATATAATTATATAGTGTTGATATGTGTGTGTGTTTTGACATTCATTCTCTAATCTTTCTAATCGAGTTTGAATAACTATGTAACATGCATGCACTGAGCAAACTTGTTCTTTGAGGACAATTTCTTGCAAGCGATCCAGATTATTATGCTATTGGTCGTTTGATTATGATTATGAGGCATTATGGATATGGTGATATGTTATTTTGTTGTATTGACATAGACATGTGCTATTGATTGGGTTCTCTTGAGTGTGCAGGACTTTGGACCTCGAGGATGCAGAGGCATTAATGAAACCCCTCGGACTCCGGATCGAGTAAGGGAGTGGACTGTTGGGTTGAATATTGTTGATGTGACATATGTACACATGATTAGATGTTATGATGATTGATTATTTTGCTGACATGATTCGTTGATGATGCAGGCTGACGATAACTTGCCGACCAAACTCACATGTGGAGTAGAGGGGTCACGCACGACAACCAGAGACTTTGAGAGAGAGGTGTGGGAGCAGCCCTGCCACAGCCTACTAACACTCTTGTCGTGGTTCAAACTGTAGGTTAATGATTACCTAGTTCGAGAAGACCCACAATGTCGTGAGGGCAGACTGCAACAGTTGCTCACGATGATTCTAAGGGGCACACAATAAGGTAGGGGCCTTATTCCTTAGAGGCCCTTAGTCTCCCACAAGATCACCTGGTGGAGTATTGACTCCAGGGGTTTTTGATGTCTACCAAGTCAGTCAAGAGGTGAGTGGCACCCTTGGAGCACGTAGTGCGTCCCGAAGGGCACGCCATGCAAGGAAAACATAAAGAGGCAAGTGGCACCCTTGGAGCACATAGTGCGTCCTGAAGGGCACGTCGCACAAGGAAAACAAAAAGAAACGAGTGGCACCCTTGGAGCACGTAGTGTGTCCTGAAGGCCACATCGCACAAGGAAAACATAAAGAGGTGAGTGGCACCCTTGGAGCACCTAGTGCGTCCTGAAAGGCATGTCACGTTTTTAACTAGTAAGTGAATAAACCTATACGGCCTTAAAACGAATGATGTGATAACTAAGATTTAAAAACAATTTTCCCTAATTAAAGTGTCGCCTAGCCCAAAGAAATTAAAAACCTAGGTCTAAGTAGAACTTGTGGTAAATAATAATAATAATAATAATAATAATAATAATAAATAAACTTGTAACAAGAATTTTAAAAAGGGAAATGATTATTTTATCTACTGATGCTAATTTAATTTTTAGTTAAAAGAAAAATGGGTAAATGGTTGTTTTTCTACACTTGCTAAATTGATTTTTAGTTAAAAAGGGAAACTTAAAAGAAATAAGAAACTAAAGGAAAAAGGGGAAACATAAACAAAATGGGAACATAAAGAAAAAACTGAATGTCTAACTTAGTAAGGAATCTTGCCTTGGGAGCTTGCTATTTTTGAACTCAACTAGGAATTTAGTAAGGTATAAAACATTTAAGAAGTGTAAGAGACTTTTGGGACACCTAGGAGCATTTTTAGAAATGCTTTTAGGTGGGTGAGAGAAATAGGAATAATTAATTAATTAATAAAATTGAATTTCTGGTGCAACTAGGGGATGGGTGACATGTGTATAGGGGAGGTTTTTCCTAATTAATTAAATGATAAAGGAATTTAATGAGAAATTGGGAAACTAATTACTTGAAAACTCTATAAAAATGATGGAGGAGGAGTAGTATGGTCTCATCTGATGCATAACGTTACGCTGCTGAATTTTTGTCGTGACTGAACTTCTCTTGTGGGAGTTGGGATACCCAGCTCGGGTAATGAGTGGTAGCTTGACATTGCGAGGTGAGTTGGGTGCTAGCAGATCTATGGTATTGTGTGTGTGGCCCCTTTGCGGCTCGGGGGGCTTAGGGGGAAGAAGAGTACACCTAGCGTTGGCTGGGAGGTACCAGTGAGGTCACATCGATCGACAAGCGGGAGCTGGACAGAGCGTGCACGGGACGACGACTCAGAACTTTCGCATTTGGCAAAGGTATGCATGCGTATATTCTCGAATGGTAGTTTAATAATGTTCCCGCGCTTTCATTTATGTACTTCTATTGTGTAGATATTATGTTCTACTCAACGTTTTATAATCAATGAACTTAAGGTCATCCTAGCCTTACGCTTGCTACATTTTTAATTGGTTCCCTTGGCGAACCCAACCCTGATTGCTATGAATTTTTTGTATTTGTTTTATTGATTATTACAAAGAAATTGTGTTTTCCCTTATCGCTTTAGTCATCAGTTTGTGCCTAAGTAGTTGGCCAGGAGCCGAATCGACGATCATCACTTCGGTGTTTAAATACCTATAGATTCAAATGACCTGCTTTTCTATGCATGGATGATGAATGAAGGATAAAATTCACCCAACTATCTATCCCTTACTTATATTGACGTTTTTCTTTTCTGATTGATCTCTAAACCTTGCGCCCTTCTTGTGAATGAGTATCCTAGCGTTGACTGATTCATTTTTGAATGATTGGTCCTTGCGCCTTCTTGTGCTGAGTATCTTTGCGTTTTTGTGTGATTATATCTGCGCTTTATCTCTACGATTCTTGGTATATACCCTAGTGCTTGGATTGGTATTTGATTGCAATTTACAGGTGTTGACTGTGATTTCATTATGACTGCGTTGATTGGAAAGACTGGGTTTTTGTGTGACAACGTTGAATGTATATCCTATATTAAAATCTGCTACATTATATATTTATGACAGCCATATCATTTAATTGGCTTTGTGTTTCCATGAATTAAATGACTGCAACATCATTTGTTTAGCTTTGCGATTCACCTATATATTACATACCAGCATCATCATTTAATTACTCTCCGTTTTACCTGTACATGGGTTGCGTTTCAATACACTGACAACATTTTTAATACGTGGGTCAACGAATTTATATATCCTGTGGCAGTGAATCCCCTTGATCTAGACATCTATATTTGTGACAACGAATTAATACCTACGTTATCATATATCTGGATTTCACATCTATATTTTGTCTTGACTGTATTATTTGTCACCATTCAACTCCGTGATTTTTCCTTTAATCATTGGACAACGATTTCATTCCCCCTTTTTTTTATATACAACATTATCATGTGAAAAATACATAGAGGTATCATGTGTAGCGATTTCAACGATTTCAAGCAATTTAACTCTGCATTTCATTTCATGAGATATCATGAGATATCATTGTAGCGATTTTAGCAATTTTAGTGATTGTAGCGATTTCATGAGATATCATGTGAAAATACACATCGATTTCATGCAATGAATGGGTAGCGATTTCCAGTTTCTAACTCAACAATTATGATTATATTTAATCTGTCCGCTTCATATATATTTACGACTGCATTTTAATACTTGACAATGTTTTTATATTGATAAAGGACAACGATAATATACCTTAGTAGTGATATTATATCTGACAACATTTTATAATATGTACTATGTATAATAACATACATCAATACTATAGTATATAATAAACATCGATCTTCCATTTTGTTATGACAACTATATATATATAATTTAATTCCTAGCTAAATTCCTTTTAGAGTTGATTAATCCTTTTAAGACAACGTTATATATATATATATATATATATATATATATAATCCCTTGCTAATTTCCTATTATATTGTTATTCCTTTTATTGGACAACGATACAATAGATAACGATTTCCTTTTTATAAACAACAATATTTGGTAGATATCCATGTCACGGTTGAACCACGATTTACTAGGAGATTCACCCCGTACATACCCAGTGATATCAACATGTTCATCCACATTTATCTTTAGTTTTATCAATAGATGTATCTGTAATACTTGTTAATGGACAATGACTAATTTTTAGACAACAATATTGTGTGAGACATCAATTCATCATTGATACAACAATTGATGGTTGACAATGTTTTTATGACTGTATAGATTAAGACAATGACTATCGTGAGACATTGATTTTGTTGGCAGAGAATTTATTGCTTTGAAATTAATTATTATTACTCAGATTGATTATAGATTGATAGATTAATCTTGTATAATGAGTATCGTTTCAAAAATTTATGAATATTACTCTATTGGAAGGCTAGGGTCAACATTGGTCGACAACCCTTTTAAAAAATGGTATTAATTGTTCAGGATTGTCAGAAATTAGTTTGGAAGTAGAAACAAATTCGTAGAATTTAGAATCTCGTTATATAAAATGCATATGTCAATAAAAATAAGATACCAGTACGATTCACATAATGTCTTCGTGGAAGAAATAATTTATTGTCAATAGAAATTTAGTCTAATTCGAATTGGGTCAAGAAGAATTATTTATAGTTAATTCATGGGAGCTCGTTCCAATGCTAGGGTGTGTGCTGTTTTTAAAACTTGTTCTAATAATCATTATAGATTCAATCTTGACAAGCCGATTGTCCGATCTAATCTGGTGATATCTTGCTAATGGAATACTTGGTGGTTGCTCAATTTAAATTGTAACGAATGGTCACCTTGCGTCCCTGATTGCTTGATTGTTTAGAGCGACTTCGTCGTAAGACATCGCATTTTGTGTATCAGTGTCAATTGGATTTAAGGAACTTTAGATTTGATGTTGGATAGAAGGTTAGAAGTTTTTGGTTGCACGTGGGTTCCTGGTGCACCGGTCGCAATGCGGCGACGTGATCCCCTGACTGGGTCGTTGCACACGTTGAGCGATAAGCACATATGAAACCTGGCTTAGGATAGGGCGCCTCCCGAGGTGGTTGATGACTGTAGTGTTTATGGTGGTGCTTGTTTGGTAACCTTTATGGTGACTGTCTCTCGCACGTTGGGAAGGTTCTAGTTATTGGTCGTCGAAGTCGTTGTGTTAGGTGGTTGATGTTGTCCTTTAGCTTGTAGGCGTTGTCTTGGTTGTGTCGGGCAGGTAGCTATTTTTATCTGCCTTTGATTTTTGCATGTTTCACCCAGATGCATGATGTGCTAGTGTGTCGATTCATTGTTGTCGTTGCCTTCCTGCCTAAAAACAAAAAAAAAATTGCACTTGCTTGTGTCGCTTGTAGTCTTAATGACGGGGACGTTACATATGGTATCGGAGTGGGTTCAACCCTGCGAGTGTGGATTGATAGGCTTTCCACTACATTAAACCCTTGAGTATTAACCTAGCACTAATTAAAAACCTTAACGTGTTCATGTGGTGATCTTGATTAGAGGGCACCACAGAGGTTCGTAGCATGGTGCCGTGAAGGAGGTGTGATGCCTCCAAAAGTGCCCGCGCCCTCGGATTCTAAACCCCAAGGGAGAAGAAAAAGCCCTTGGGCTGGATTCAATTGTTTTAAGGGATGATGATGGTATAACAAGGTCCTTCCAGAGATTTTCAGAGGCCTTGATTCACCATCTATACTGAGATGAGGCCAGGGCGCATGTACCCCTGAGGGTCCACAATGCGCCTCAGCTAGTATCGTTAGCTTTCACCGAGAACTCGAGAGGGATAAGTTCTCAAATCCACGAGTGTCGCAGAAGGCCCAACTGTCGAGGCATGGCTGGAGAGCAAGGCGATGTGCTTCCACTTCGGGTACCAGGAGTACTGGACCGAAGAAAGGGTGTTGGACATGTGGGGAGACACTTTACCAGCGTGACTGCCCAGTAGAGAGGACCATAGCATTTGGATCAGTCGGACCCACTACCATGGGAGATTTGGGCAAGGCCCCTCGGATTGTTGCAGTAGTGAATAACTGCCAGGTAGAGCACCGGTCGACTGTGCTCGAGACGTTAGGTATCGTCGCTGACCAGACCCTTATCATTTTGATCGATCTTGGTGCTATTGAGAGTTTCATTTTTGGGGCAGCGCTAAAATAATTAAGGTAAAGGCAGTCGAACATGATGGGTTTAGCTTTGTAGAAATGGCTTTGGGAGCCAAACAAAAGGTTGGAGGGAAGGTTACAGGCTGTAGCCTTAACCTGGGAGGATTTTTCACCAGGGCCAATCTGTACGTCACGAGCTTAGGATCTTATGACGTCGTGATCGGTATGGATTGGTTAGAATCGCATGAGGCGATACTCAACTGTAAGACGAAACAGTTAAGATTGGTCGATGACGAGGGACATAGATGTGTGATTGTAGGTCGAAACCAGGGAGTTTCCCTGAGGTTCATCTCTTCCTTACAGCTACGGAAGAGAATGCACAAGGGATGTAAGATTTATGCGATCCTTGCGTTAAATGAGAAGGGAGTAGCAAAAGGTCTAAAATGCCTTCCGGTGGTGAGAGAGTTTGCATATGTCTTCCCTGAGGAGTTACCTGGGATGCCACTGGAGAGGGAAATGGAATTTGCCATAGACCTAAAATCGGGGACTGAACCGATAGCAAGAACACCTCATCAGATGTCGATCGCGGAGTTACAGGAGTTGAAAATGAAACTGAAGGAGTTGTTGGACATAGGACTTATACATCTAAGTGGGTCACCCTGGGGTGCGCCTGTTATTTTCATATGAAAGAAGGATGGGTCGTGGAGACTCTACATTGACTATCGTCAATTGAACAAGGCAACGATCAAGAATCAATATCTGTTGCCAAGGATTGATGATTTGTTTGATTAGATGAAGTGTGTGATGGTGTTTTCAAAGATTGACTTGAGATCGGGGTATCACCAGTTACGGATCAAGGAGGATGACATCCCTAAGACTACCTTTAAGACTAGGTTTGGACTTTACGAGTTTGCTGTTTTACCTTTTGGACTAACGAACACCCCGGGGGTATCTATGAGTTTGATGAACGAGATGTTCTGTGAATACTTGGACAAGTTCGTCCAAGTATTCATTGACGATATTTTGATTTACTCTCGGACGATGGAGGATCATGACGAGCAATTTCGCTTAGTATTAAAGTGTCTGTGAGAGAACAAATTGTATGGGAAATTGTCTAAATGCTCATTTTATCAATCAAAGATTCACTACTTAGGGCATGTCATCTCCGACGAAGGTATCATTGTGGATCCAACAAAGGTCAAGGCTATTATGGAATGGCCTGTGCCGACGAATGTCTCGGAAGTGCATAGTTGCATGGGTTTAGTGGGATTCTACTGATGGTTCGTCGAGGGTTTCTCGAAGATAGCAAATCCGATTACAGAATTGCAAAAGAAGAACAAGAAGTTTGTTTGGACCGAGAAATGCGCGGAAGCATTTCAAAGGCTCAAGGACTTGTTGACAACAACACCGATACTAAAGGTCCTTGATATGGACGCGAAATTCTTGGTATGCACTGACACATTCAAGGAAGGATTATGCGTGGTCTTGATGCAAGACGGTCAAGTGATCACTTACATCTCGAGAAAGTTGAGACGACATGAGGAAAACTGTGCAACACACGATTTGGAGTTGCTAGCCATTGTTTATGCCTCGAGAGTTTGGAGGCACTACCTTATTGGATGGAAATTTGAACTAAACAAACCACTGTGGACTACAACACATCTTTACACAAAGCAACTTGAACGCGTGACAATGACATTGGTCAGAATTTCTTAGCGAGTATGATTTCAAGATTACTTACATGAATGGAACAATGAACAAAGTGTCTGATGCGTTGAGTTGGAGACCGCACATATTTTCGATGATGCCTCTTCAGATGAACCTACGTGAAAAAGATTCTAACTTTACAGTGCGACGATGACTGGTACAAAGAGGTCAAGGATTTTATCGAACAAAACACAATGATGGTACCTAGATTTGAAGGATTTATGTTGGAAGACGATGAATTATTGAGATTTAAAAATTGAATTTACATACCACCGAACGATGAGTTGAGGAGTTTGATCCTAAATGAGGCTCACAGAGTAATGTACATGGCTCACCTGGGAGTCATGAAGATGAGGGAAGACCTTAAACCCTTATTCTTCTGGAAGGGATGAAGGGAGACATAGTCAATTACATGACAAGATGTCTAGAATGTCAGTAGGTGAAGGATGAACATATACATCTAGCAGGATTACTACATCCACACGCTATTCTGAAATCGAAATGGGAGGTCATTTCGATGGATTTCATTGTTGGATTGCCACTGACAGCAAGGAGACACAAATCGATTTTTGTTGTAGTCGACACTCTGACGAAGAGTGCTCATTTTATTCCTGTGCGTACGACGTATCGGGCACCTGACTTAGCTAGAGATTTCATCAGCAAGATTGTGAGGTTGCATGGCGTGCCTAAGAGGATTATATCCGATCGAGGATCGGTGTTTGCTGGATGATTTTGAACTAGTTTCCAAGAGGCCTTGGGAACCCTAATTACTTTAGTACCATGTATCACCTGGAGACAGACGAGCAGACCAAACGAACAAGCCAAATCTTGGAGGACATGTTGCGCATGTACGTGATGGACCAACATAAGCGTTGGGAGGAATTCTTGCCACTGGTAAAAGTTTCATATAACGACAGTTATCAAAGCACCATTAAGATGGTGCCTTTCGAGTTTCTTTACGGGCGACCGTGTCAAATGCCTTGAGTTGGGATCAGCTTGAGGATAGGGTCCTGGTGGGACCATAACTGATCCAAGAAATGGAAGATCAAATGAAACTATAAGACAAGGGATCAAGGAAGCGCAAGATTGATAGAAGAGTTATGTCGATGTGCATCATATCGATCATAGTTATGAAGGTGGTGATGGAGTCTTCTTGCGGGTGAACCTGCATAAGAGTTTGATCAAGTTTGGAAGGGGTTCTAAACTATCTCCTTGGGATCCTGCGAGATTGTGGAAAAGAGAGGCCCGTGGCCTATTGACTAGCCTTTCCTGATTCCTTGAGGCATATGCATGATGTTTTTCATGTATCTATTTGAGACATTATATTAGTGACCCTACACGTGTTATTGACACGAGTTCCTTGCAGGTATCAGACGAGGGTGCGCTCATGACAGACCCGATCTGTATTCTGGACCATCACATTCGAGAGCTATGACATCGGACCATAGATCATGTCAAGGTCCAGTGGGACAACTATAGTCCGCACTCGACGACCTGGGAGGATGCATATGGTATACACCAACAATTTCCATTTTTGTTTGATAGATAGACTTATGATATTGTGATACACATTATTTCGGCACTTATATACTGTGAAACTTCGGGACAAAGTTTAGACCAAGAGGGGGTGTATGTAACATCCCTCTCTTGCGCGCGCTAAGCGAACTTATTCTTTGAGGACACTTGCTTGCAAGTGATCCAGATTATTATACTATTGGTCGTTTGATTATGATTATGAGGCATTATGGATATGGTGATATGTTATTTTGTTTTAATGACATAGATAGGTGTTATTGGTTGGGTTCTACTGAGTGTGCAGGACTTTGGACCTCGAGGATGCAGAGGCATTGATAAAACCCCTTGGACTTTGAATCGAGTCAGGGAGTGGATTGTTGGGTTGAATGTTGTTTATGTGACATATGTACATATGATTAAATGTTATGATGATTGATTATTTTGATGACATGATTCATTGATGATGTAGGCTGATGATAGCTTGTTGACCAGACTCACATGTGGAGTAGAGGGGTCATGCACGACAACCAAATAATTTGAGGGAGAGGTGTGGGAGCAGCCCTACCACAACCTACTAGCACTCCCGTCGTGGCTCAAACTGTAGGTTAACGATTACCTAGTTTGAGAAGACCCACGATGCCATGAGGGAAGACTGCGACAGTTGCTCACGATGATTCTAAGGGGCACACAATAAGGTAGGGGCATTATTCCTTAGAGGCCCTTAGTCTCCCACAAGATCACCTGGTGGAGTATTGACTCCAGGGGTTTTTGATGTCTACCAAGTCAGTTAAGAGGCGAGTGGCACCCTTGGAGCACGTAGTGCGTCCTGAAGGGCACGCCGCACAAGGAAAACAAAAAGAGGCGAGTGGCACCCTTGGAGCACATAGTGAGTCCTGAAGGGCATGTCACGCAAGGAAAACAAAAAAAGGTGAGTGGCACCCTTGGAGCACCTAGTGCGTCCTAAAGGGCACGTCACATTTTTAACTGGTAAGCGAATAAACCTAGATGACCTTAAAACGAATGATGTAATAAGTAAGATTTAAAAATAATTTTCCCTAATAAAAGTGTCACCCAGCCTAGAGAAATTAAAATCCTAGGTCTGAGTAGAACTTGTGGTAAATAATAATAATAATAATAAATAAACTTGTAACAAGAAGGGGGGTAAGAAATTTCAAATTAAATTTTAAAATCAAATTAAATGGGGGATTAAAATTTTAAAAAGGGAAATGATTGTTTTATCTACATATGCTAATTTAATTTTTAGTTAAAAACAAAAAGGGGTAAATGTTTGTTTTTCTACACTTGCTAAATTGATTTTTAGTTAAAAAGGGAAAAGAGGGAAACTTAAAAGAAATAGGAAAATAAAGGAAAAAGGAGAAACATAAAGAAAAAGCTGAATGTCTAACTTAGTAAGGAATCTTGCCTTGGGAACTTGTTATTTTTGAACTCAACTAGGAATTTAGTAAGGCGTAAGTCATTTAAGAAGTGTAAGGGAATTTTGGGACACCTAGGAGCGTTTTTAAGAATGCTTTTAGGTGGGTGAGGGAA
>SNQJ01S0074331.1:69357-86901 GCA_010110895.2 Picea sitchensis
CAACGATACGATAGATAATGATTTCCTTTTTATAAACAACAATATTTGGTAGATATCCATGTCACGGTTGAGCCACGATTTACTGGGTGATTCACCCCGTACATACCCAGTGATATCAACAGGTTCATCCATGTTTATCTTTAGTTTTATCAATAGATGTATCTGTAATACTTGTTAATGGACATCGACTAATTTTTAGACAACGATACTGTGCGAGACATTAATTCATCATTGAGACAATGATTAATGGTTGACAACGTTTTTATGACTATATAAATTAAGACAACGACTATTGTGAGACATCGATTCTGTTGACAGATAAGTTATTGCTTTGAAATTAATTATTATTACTCAGATTGATTATAGATTGATAGATTAATCTTGTATAATGAATATCGTTTCAAAAATTTATGAATATTACTCTATTGGAAGGCTGGGGCCAACATTGGTCGACGACCCTTTTAAAAAATGGTATTAATTGTTCAGGATTGTCAGAAATTAGTTTGGAAGTAGAAACAAATTCGTAGAATTTAGAATCTCGTTATATAAAATGCATTTGTCAATATTTATTGCATTGAATCTAAAAATGAGATACCAATACGATTCACATAATTTCTTCATGGAAGAAGCAATTTATTGTCAATAGAAATTTAGTCTAATTCGAATTGGGTCAAGAAGAATTATTTATAGTTAATTCATGGGAGCTCGTTCCAATGCTAGGGTGTGTGTTGTTTTTAAAACTTGTTCTCATAATCATTATAGATTCAAGCTCAACAACCCGATTGTTCGATCTAATATGGTGATATCTTGCTAATGGAATACTTGGTGATTGCTCAATTTAAATTGTAACGAATGGTCACCTTGCATACATGATTGCTTGATTGTTTAGAGTGACTTCTTCGTAAGACGTCACATTTTGTGGATCAATGTCAATTGGATTTAAGGAACCTTGGATTTGATGTTGGATAGAAGGTTAGAAGTTTTTGGTTGCATGTGGGTTCTTGGTGCACCGTTCACAATGCGACGACATGATCCCTTGACTGGGTCGTTGCGCGCAATGAGCAATAAGCGCATATGAAACCTGGCTTAGGATAGTGCACCTCTCGAGGTGGTTGATGACTGTAGTGTTTATGGTGGTGCTTGTTTGGTAACCTTTATGGTGACTGTCTCTTGCATGCAGAGAAGGTTCTAGTTACTGGTCGTCGAAGTTGTTGTGTCGGGTGGTTGATGTTGTCCTTTAGCTTGTAGGCATTGTCTTGGTTGTGTCGGGTGGGTATCTATTTTTATCTGCCTTTGATTTTAGCATGTTTCGCCTAGTTGTATGATGTGTTAGTGTGTTGAGTCGTTGTCGTCGTTGCCTTCCTGCCTAAAAAAAATAAAAAATTGCACTTCCTTGCATCGCTTGTAGTCTTAACGACCGAGACGTTATAAACTAACTACAATTACACTCATATATCTTCATTTGTTTGAAATAGATGATCATGCATCCCCATTTTTATACTTTTTGTTTGAATTTTTCGTATTGTGGTTCAACTAGCTTCCAAATTATGGGATATTGATATATGTATCATCATTAGTTTCTTGTGTGCATTTGTTATAGACAACATAACTAAATCACTTTCCTAATATGAAAACTATGATTTGCATCTCATCTTCCTCATTCCAAAGAGACTATCATATATATGAATGAATGAAAGGGGAGTTTCCTCATGAAATATATCAGTGACATGACTCCACTTTTATCCATAATTAAATCAGTCGCAATTGCTAAAAGAGTAAACTTCAATGTTGGAGAAATCTTAATTGGAGATCTAGCTAATAATTGTCCAAATTCATGTGTAGATCAAAGTAGAAATGTACTATCTACATCAAGTTGTTGGAGATCTTTATTTTGGTTGTCATCTATCTATAACTCTTGTTGCTTATATCATGGTGTCTTTTATGTGTTTGTCTTACCTCTATTTTGCACCAGGTTATTTTTTAGGGGCAAATTTTCATCAATGGGTTATTTTTGAACATTATTTATTTAAATATATTCACGAATTAACCATTTCCCATTTAAAAAATTGTTTTTTTAACACAAAATATTATAAAATTTATAATAGTTGCCAATTTTTACAAGTGTAATAGTAAATTATATGTTTTTTTTATTGAATATTCACCCACCCCCCCTCTCTCTATATGAATGTATTTATGTATGATTTTTTCAAATCGAAATAATCACCTAAAGTTAGGTATAACATTTGGATCCTTAAAATATATCAAATTTTACACAATTATTATAAGATTGTCTTGTATTAAGTTTCACTAGATTAACACACATTCTTAATCATCTTAAAATTTGCAAATATTTTATTTATATGTCTACATCTTAATGTTGAATGTCTTACATTGACCATCTTTTTATGATAGTTAAAATTATGTATTATAGTATTTAATTAACAACTAAAACACAAATATCATTATTAAAATACAATTAGTCTTTTATAATACTTAAGGTTTTAGATTGACCATCTTTTATAATAATGAAAGTTAATTAACAGTTAAACTATTTTTAATTGGTTAAGAGTTCGTTTTCATAAAATGTAAGGAAATAGGTTAGCAACCCCTCAAGATATTTGATATCTACCCCTTTTTTTCCAACATGAAAATTGCCCTTTATATATTTATATAAATAAGTTCACATTACAGATATAACACTGATATTCAGGTCCCCTGGCCTCTTCCTACTACTCAGGAAATGACCTTTTCTGGAAAATGCCAAAACACAAAAAATTTGCATATAGTCAATAAAGACCACCGTCAAAATCAAGATACAAAATAAACTTAATGTCCTTAACAACCCCACTATCGACGATAGAAATCTAACTGAAATATAAGAGACCAAGCAGTGTTAAAAAATACTGATAGTGATGGAAGGCCCCTCATTGCCCTCGTTCCAGCTGTTGAACACAAGCTTTCATTCTGGGCTATTGAGGGCCAATTTTGAAATTGTATCGGCTTCCATATTTAGTTCCCTATAGATGTGTGTGAATAAAATTTATTTAAAAGCTGATTTCAACGAACTTATGCCTTCCATCCAACCTATCAAAGAGGCAACTTGCAGCTTGTCTCTGTCCTTTAGCTAATTTATGATGATATTTGAGTCTCCAATAACCTGGATCACTTCAAGATTGAGCCTCTGCACAAGATAAAGAGTCAGCCACTCCCCTATCAGTTATGCTCTTGTATTAGTCCCCTGGTTAGAGTTTAAAGTCCACTTAATTACCCTTTGAGCACTGATCTTGATTAAACTACCTGCACCACACCCGTGCACCCCGGGGGAAGTAACACCATCAAACCATCATACAATTTTAATCAGTAGACGGGGGAGCTGTATAATCCGCTTCTTGATTTTTTTTCCCTCAACTAGTGGAAACAAAGATTTGACTTTAGCTGTCACCAAAAATACCGATGCTCTGCGTCCTTCAAATGTAACCATGTTCCTCTCCAACCATAAGTTCCATCAAACAATAGATGTGAGCGTTATGAGGGATATATCCTTCTTGAGCCAACTCTCATAGCTGGAGCTGAGGCAGTCTCCTTCCCATATGGTCCAAATATTTAGTTCTGAGTATAATCGGTTCCATGCCTCCTGACTAAAGTGACAAGTAACAAAAAGATGATTAACATAATTAGCTTCCTCTTGACATAAAACACAGATGTTTGGCCCCTGCCACCCCTTCCTCTGAAGATTATCCCAGGTGAGGATCCTATTCTCCAGGGATAGCCAAAGAAATAACTTAATTTTTGGACTAAGATCCCATTTCCAAAGGTCCTTGTGCCAGCCCGCCACCAAAATGGGCCAAATAGTTTTTATAAGAGCAAGATAAATATTTTTTGCAAAAATTCTACCCGAGGAGTCACCACCCACCCAACAAAGCTCATAAGTTTTGTTATGTAATTGAATCCCTGCAGAACAAAAATCTTTCCAAAAATCCTCCCATTCAACAACTAAGTTCCCAACTAAGCCAAGGTCTTCACTCGATTTCTAGTAGGTACTATATAAACCTGCCCTGTCGAGTCCTCTTGCTTGGTAAAGATATAAGACATAGTTCCTTCTCAACTCCGCTCTCAGATGAAAAGATAGAAAATATAAATTCCCCACCCCTAAAATGCAATCAAGACCAACCTGAACAGAGTGCCCAAAACCTGCTTTCCACCCAAGCCAATGAGTTATAAGGTGTAAAGATTTTAGAAATCTCTTCCAAGTCTGGGATGCCGATGGGTTGGAAGAAGAAGCTTCCCGAAGCCAAGTGGTTATTGAGTTATTTGGAATATATTTGTCTTTGACAACTTTGCTCCAAATCCCATCCTTTGTTAATACTCTCCATAGAGAGTTAGCAGCCATATCCCTGCTAAAAAAGTGAATATTTCGAATGCCCCATCCTCCCAGGTGCTTTGGTCTCGATAAATGAATCCAACTGCAAAGGTTGAATATGATCCCTACCCTCTAAACCAGACCACAAAAAATTAAACATCATAATACAAATTTTATGTAAAATAGAATTTGGAATAGCTGCCAATGCCATCCAGTAAACAACCTAACCCCTAAGCACCGATTTTACAAGAGTGAAATGTCCCCCAAGGGACAACCATCTATTACACCACCACCCAATCCGATCTTGGAATTTTGTGAGAAGCCATCTCCAATCCTCAGGTTTGTATGCTTCTGCCTTTAAATAATAGCCAAGGTACCAAAAGCCTTTGTCCAGTTCCTCAAACACATAAGGAAAGAGTGCCTTTAATATTTCAATATCATCATTAAGAATTCCTGAGTGATAAAATATATATTTTGACCAGTTAATACTCAAACCCGAAGCTCTACAAAAAGATTTTAAAATATTGTTTATCTCAGTCCACTCTTCCACCGATGCCTTTGACATAATTAAAACGTCATCAACAAAGAACATGTGCAATATCTTAACAATTCTTGAAACCTTTACCCCTATAAGCTTCCCATCACCCAATCCTTTCTTTAGAAGATGGTTGAGGCCTTCCATAAAAAGAATAAATAACAAGGGTGATAGAGGACACCCTTGGTGCAAGCCTCTTCTGCTTTTGAACACCTTGGAAGTCTCCCCATTGATCAAGACCACAAAATTGGCACTGGTCACACACCCAAGGATCCAATTTGTAAAATTAATGATAAAACCCGACTTGATCAGAATGATACGAATAAAATCCCAATTTATACAATCATAGGCTTTCTTGAGATCTAACTTCAGAATCAAGGATTTTGACTTCTTTGCCTTAATATTGTGGATACACTCTTGTGTTGTGCCAATCGCATCCAAAATCTGCTTCCCTTTGAGAAAACCTAACTGTTCCTCTGACAATGACCGAGACAAGATGGGTTTAATCCTATTTGCTATGATCTTAGTAATCAACTTGTAGTGGGGGTTGCATAGTGCTATCGGTCTGTAGTCTCCGAAGGAGATAGGTTTATTAACCTTTGGAATCAAAGTTGAAAATGTGGCATTTATAGAATTTTTAACTGCTCCACGCAGCCTTGAGTCCTCCACCAATTCCAACAAATCATCACCCATGAGATCAAACAAATAAAGGTAAAAATCCACGGTCCACCCATCGGGCCCCGAGATTTTATCTTTGGAAATATCTTTAAGGACCTCCCATAGATCCTGCTTAGTACACGGTCTTTCTAGAAATTTTGTGTCCTCTGCATTAACCAAACAATCGAAGAGACCAGATGTATTAACTTGTTCTTCAATGTACTCACTCCTCTTCCGACTTGCTATAGAAAGACTTATAGAATTTTACAGCTTCATATTTTATGGCCTCCACACCAGTATACACATGTCCTTCTTCATCACAAATCTCCCAAATTTGTTTTTTGTTCCTCCTATAACTAGCGAAATTATGAAAGTATTTGGTATTTTTGTCACCCGCCTTTAGCCGCACCGCTCTTCTCCTAAGTCCCCATTGTTCCTCTTCTTCTCTAAGTAATTTGTCCCTCTTTGTCTCTAAGATCTTGATATTATTCTCTCTAGCATTCGAGCCTGGTTCCCGCGCCTCATGTAGGAGAAGATCTGTCAATGACTCTTCAAGCAACTTTAATTTTTCTTCCCGAGTTCTAATGTTCTCTTTAGACCATGTTTTCAATTGAATCTTTAAATCTTTCAACTTATTTATGAATCTTTGTTGAACGTCACTTTCTACAAGGTAAGTCAGGTCTTTCCAAATAGTTGTTGCAATAATCGCGACCTCCAGCTCCGAAAGCCACCTGGCGTTGAACTTAAATGGATAAGACTTTGGGAGTAATATCCTATCTAATCTCAAAATCACCAGAGAATGATCCGAAAATAAGGATAATCAACCCATGATTTATACGATCCTATTCCTACCAACAAGTCTTCAGAAATGAGCACTTAGTCCAGTCTCTTTGATATGCTGTCAACTCCACTACGACCATTCCTCCAGGTTGGCACCATCGCATCTGATAGTACATCGACTAAGCCTACCTTATCAAAGAGCTTAGTAAAATAAGTTGAAAGAGGATCAAAGTGTGTAGCCTCTCCCCAAATCTCCCCAGCTTCAACTGTTAAGTTTAAATCCCTTGCCACAATAAGATTCCTATTATAAAAAATTCCACTGGTCACCAATTTATCCCAGAAAAATTTCCTCTCCATGCAAGGACCATATACATTAAGCAGTGTAACTGGTAAGTTAAGCTCCAAGTACAATCCTGTAAGCAAAATCCCACCACAACATCAATAGGGAACGATGTCAAAAATGTTTGGATCCCAAGAGACAAGGAGCCCTCCCGAAGACCCAATCAAGCTAACCACACAAGTAAGCCAGGTAGGACAGTGAGTGAGCATAAGAGCTTGCGCTTTGTGTTCCTTGACCATAGTCTCTCGCAGAAAAATGATATCTGGTCTAGTCCTCCAAATTAGTCTTCGAAGGGAGGTGGATTTCAGGGTCCCCCCCACCCCTCTAATGTTCAGGGAGAGCAAGATCATGTCTTCGTTCTCACTAGGGATTTCAGGCCTCTAAGTGCCCTTGATTCATTAGTAACCGACAAAAGTGTCCCCTCTGAACAATTACTCAGAGCCTCCTTCTTCTTAGCACTTCTAGTCTTTATAGGGGGGGTTTCCAACCCTAGTCCCCTAGATCAGGAATATTCTTTAATCGTGTCCCCCCCAAGGATCTGGAAGACTCCTCTCCACCATCGGAATCTGGACTAAGGTAAACTGATCTTCCTCTGTAGGTGGGAAGAGAAATTGGGCTCTGCACCTCTCTGATAGTAGGTACAAGTGACTCCAGAACAATCTCTAGCTCACTATCCCCCAATTCTAGTTCCCGACAACCCGATAATAAACAATCCTCTATATCACAAGAGAATCTAGGGAAAACCTTTCCCGACAGATCCAGAGGTCTAGAATCACTCCTCTCCGGTAAAAAACCTGATAATGAGGCACTCTCGGGTAAATTTCACTCCATTGTAGTAGGTAACTCCTCACTGGGCGGGTCAGCCCCCACCCTGAGATGTGACCAGGTAAAGGGTTGTTAACTAAAGCTCCTACAGACATTGCCGCCAGACAAGTAGGGGGAGATAAAACCATATTACCAATATGAGGGTCAAAAAATCTAGAGTCATCCAAATAATGTCTTTGCCAGACTGATATTAATGAAAAAGTGCGGGGCATACAGATTTTAACTTACTCGTAATAGTCACATATGTCCCTGGCATTGGCACATCCTCAAAGTCGTAGCCTCTTGGACTGAAGCTAGTAGACTCAATCTCTGATGACTCAACTCGAGTTGATCTTTCCAACAATGTACCCTCCGAAACCTCATCGTCCTATGGTCCCAAAAATTCCCTCCAAAGGTGACCCATTTTCCGACACTTAGAACATCTAAACGAGACTCCTAAGTAGTCCAGAGTCTGTAAAAAATGGTGACTGCGCCAGCTAATCTCCAAGGTTTCTAACAAACCATAGTGTATATCTATTTCCACAAAAACTTTGTACATTCTTTTATCAGTGGCTTTTAGTGCTCCATGATCTGCACTAATAAACTTCCCAAGGCTATTCCTTATAGCTTCCAATGCTTTTGCGTGCCAAAATTGCAGCAGTAGTCCCGACAACAACACCTAGAAATGGCGGAACCTAAAGTAATCTTGTGCGAGGTCGAAGCTCACCTGCCACATTTTTACCATTAAACTACCTTCGTCGTAGCACCAGGCTTTATTCAAAATCAACACCATATCCTCTATCCTTTTGAACTGGAAGCCAAACCACCCTTTAGTGAGGTAAAAAACCTCTAGGATATAACCCAACAATGACGTATCCTCCGGGTTTGAAGGAAATCTACCCCTTATAAACCACTAAAAAGCTATTTTAAATAACCAAATTTTATCTACACATTGTTATAACTATATATCTAAACTTTGAAATTGTATCAATAAAAACTATACCAATAACTTCTATAAATATTTGATATTATAATAATAAAATAAAATAAAATAATACCCCTATATTTATATATCGTTTTACAAAAAAAATCTTATGTAAAGTTAACCTTCTTATTAAATTTAAATTTAATGTCCATCCATTGAAGTATTTACATGTAATGTTAAACCCTAACCATATATTCTATTACTATAAATACTTATCTTTATTAAATGTATGAGTGTTTTCTAGAAAAAGTAGTTTCAACATAGTTATATATTCTATTACTGGAAATACTTAATATATTATATTACTGGAAATACTTATCTTTATTAAATGTATGAGTGTTTTATTAAAGTAGTATCAACATAGTTATATATTCTATTACTGGAAATACTTATCTTTATTAAATGTAGAGTGTTTTCTAGAAAAAGTAGTATTAACATAGTTATAGAATATAATAGCAAAAAAAACTTTACAATATGAATGAAAGCGGATGTGCTTATTTTACATAAGGGTGTCCTTGTGCCATGTGCTCTCAAGAATATCAGAGAAAGTTTCAACTATCCATACCCATAATTTACAGGGTGGCTATCAATATCCGGAATGAGATTCCATGCTTACTTGGATATTTCTCCATGGTATGAGATTCCATGCTCTTAGAATTTTGTTTAGCTCATTTGGGAAGAGGTGGTGCTCCTACCTTTTATGTTCAATCAAGTTTCTTGATATTTTATGTTAAATCAACCTCCTAGACATAAATATTAATAATATTGTTGTTCATTATAAATAGGTGGATTGTGGTTCAATTATAGGTCGTTGGAAGTCTATTTTAATGAGTTCAATTTTGATTCTCACACAATCCTTTTCAGGGAGTATGAACCCAAGCATTGTTATTCACATCCACATATAATATTGGATTAGATTTTTACTTTTGATTCTCACACAATATTTTTAATTTTTTAAGAGAGTATGAATCCAAACATTGCCATTCAAATCTACATATGAAATTGGGTTAGATTTTTATTTTTTATTTAGTGAGTTGTATTTTTTTTTTAAATAATTTTGATGATTGCATAAAGATTTGGAAGTGGGACCATAGTTTTAAATTATAATCGACCTTTTCATTAATACATGGTTCTAAGATTTCAACACAATTATCATGTTTATTACAAAGATGGTTGAATATCCATGTATACTTATGTATTTCACAAGTTTATAAAAGAATTAGAAATACTATGTGTAGTTTTTTCAAAAGTTTGGCATAAGTTGAATTGAAAAGGGAATCAATCATTACCTATTCTCAAATTTGTGTTGAGCTTGCTTGAGTCTATGTCTACTAAATAAAATAGCTCTAGAGTGATTCAAGAACTGGATTATAAAAATACGTAATTTAGATGCAACTTTTATCAAAAGATTGACTATACGAATGATGATTGCCTAAAGGGTAAGGTCTCTTAGGGATAGAAGAGAAAAAATTAGAGGTTGGGATCACTTTTTAAATGAATCTTCACGAGACACCTCCAAAAAAGGACAATATGCTCAAATTGTGAAACACAACAATGTCTCAACTCCTTCTTCTTAGGCAATTGATGTCGACATGGATTCAGACATGGTAAATTAACCAACCTGTCATATACAAGGTGTTACAAATAAAAACCCTCAAGGGGATGAAAAGGGGAAATGAATCAAATAACTTAGACCTAGAAAGGGAAACATTGCCTTCAACTATATCGAAAGAAGGCAAACCTTGATTTTACTATAGCCTCGGCTAGCCTCAAATCAATTGACCAAGTGAAAATGCACCAGGAAGAAAAAGAAGATAAAAATAAGTGTGTGAATGTTCAAGATCCTTGGTTAGGAGAAGCAACATTAAGAAGGATATATCTAAAAGTGTAAAATAGATTAGATCAAGATGGAGGTGAATTCTACATCTAAGCAATTGTACACTAAGATCTTCAAACTTGACAAACAGAATTAAAAGATTAGATAGCAAGACCCCATCTCCATGACCAGAGTAAAAGGCCCAGGAGATAACCAGCCATGTATCTAAAGCTAAGGTGCATTATCTAAGACTAAAAGAAGGACTTAGCGGGCCAGTGTACTTATCCTTGGCCTTCTCTTTTCTTTCTTCAAGTGCTTCCCTTCCCCCTCAAGGCTAAATTCTCTTAGGAGAAATGGGCCGAACCTGAGCAAGAGGGGCTCTTCACAATAAATCCCTAGAAATTGTGGATATTTCTCAACAGAAGCTAGAATTAATTAGAGGTCGGGAGTGTGGATATTTCTCAAGCTAGAATTAGTAGAAGGTCAGATTAAAATCCAAATGCCAAAATAAATAATTATATACTAAAATCCAAATCCCAAAATAAATAATTATACATATAAATTTTCAATTCCATTTGAATTGAAAATTGAATCTTAAATATAAATATGGAATCTGGTTAATTAGTAAACAAATTTAACTTCTTTTTCATTAAATTTTTTTCTTAAATTCAATAAATTTTTTGTTAAAAGTTGTAATTATTGAAATTGAAACTTTACCTTTAAGTTTTAGTTTATTATAAAACAATTCATATCATCCAAGTTTTAAAATAAATAAATCAAAGTGAAACTTTACCTTACTAAAAATAAATAAACTTATTAAAAAATTAAGTTTATTTCTTTATTAACTCACTTAAAAAATAAAATATTAAAATTCAATTTCCCATATAAATATTATATTTCCCACCCTTCTTTTTAACAATATAATTAATCCTACCCTTCTTTTTAAGAATATAAGTAATGAAATTATTATTTAAAAAAATTCTTAATTAGTATTAAAGAAATAAGGGAAGGAATCTTTTGGTTGGATTTTAGCACTTCTTTATACATTCCATTTTTAAAGAATTTATAAAGAATGAACAACTTTATAAAAACGTACATATGGACATACATGTTTTGTTATGTAATATAAAATAGATAAGAAAGTGGTCATACATCATTGCGCTTACCTTGAGAGAGTGATTGAATCATCACATGTAACATAAAGATAGATAAGGGTTAGTTTAGTTTATTTTTTTTAATTTTTATAGAAAATTTCACTTTATATTATATCATAATATAAGCTGTTATTTACATATGATTATTAGCAAAAAAGTCCAAAAAACATTTAAGCGGTTCCCTTAAAGTTCAGTCCATTTTCCCTTACAACAAGATCGTGTGTAAATACTGAATCATGGCTAGTGATAGCCTCCACAAAAAACACAAAATGGAACCAAACAACAAGCACAGAAACATGAAGCTCATAGGCTTTGAAGAAAATCCTTCTACCTAGCACCCATAATATGTACAAAAACAACCAAACTACTAGAAAAGATCTAAAGACATATGAGGACCCTCATGTTCCTCAACACATTGAAAATAGACAATTTTCCCAGGAGTCTTTTGAAGGGCTTGTTTTGAAAGACCATCCGCTTTAGTGTTGTCCTCTCTGTATACATGCAAGAAGGTAATATGATGGAAAAGCTTTATCAGTTCTTCCAATCTGTCCTTCCAACACTCCAAAGATATCACCTGCAAGTGACCTTTTCCCTGCAACCATTCAATGACGATCTTTGAATCTCCCTGCACAATAAGCTTTGAGATAGAGAGCCGAGACGCAAGTGTAAGAAGTGCCCACACACCCAACAATTACGCCCTTGTATTAGTCCCAGGTGCACAATTTATAGTCCATTTGAAAGTGCGGCTGTCATGTGTCTTGATAACACCTCCAACCCCACTATTTAATCCCGAAGAAATAGCTGCCCCATCAAACTAACCTATTGTACTATTCGCCACCCTCAATGCAGTTCTTCTCCTCAAGGCCAAAACTTTCACAGGTTGTGAGTAGTCTCCCACCGCTAGAATAGTCTGGTACGCCACCTTCTGTGCAGAGGGGAGCATGTCCTCAAAGATTGCATGATTTCGATCAATCTAGATGAACCAACAAACGAAAGCCGACAGGGTAGGGGGAGAAGTACTCATCGATAACCAGCTTTTAAAACACTCAAAAAAAGTATTTCCATTCCACACCCCCGAGCATTTTCTGGCTGTATAGTCTTTTCCCCAGACAGTGCGCACAAAGGGGCACTCCACAAATAGGTGAAACACAGACTCCATACTCCGTTTGCATAAAAAACAAAATCTCGGACCGATGAAACCACGACGCTGTAAATTCTCCAAAGTGAGAATTTTAATCTCAACCACCAACCAGATGAATAGATTAAGTTTTAAAGGGCAGTCCCAGGTCCACAATGACTTCCGCCATCCTCCAATCACATAGATTCTTTTCCTTTTTTCTGTAGCCTCATAGATATTTTTGACTGTAATATAACAAGAAGCATCGCCACCCGTCCATCTAAGCTCGTTCGGTCTCCTAACTAAATGGACACCATTGTTTATGAGAGCACAACGAAAACTAGTCCATTCCAATGCTAAGTGCCCCTCCAAATCCAAATCATCACTTGTGAGCCAGTTAGCACATAAAGGACCTGGGCGAGGTGCACTACCAGCCTAGAAAAGATAATACACTCCTTTCAAGTTAATAGTATGTATCATCTCTTCAGATAGGATATCCCTCTCTCCCATGCCCAAGATATGACCCTTGCCTAATAGAATGGATTCCCCGGATCCCGGGCACCACGCTATCCAATGCAAAAGTATATGTAAAGATTTAAGTAAATACTTCCATGCTTGTGATCCTCTTTCCCTTGTCATTGAAACCATTCCGAGCCACCAAGCAACCAAGAGAGATGGAAGGTATTTTTATTTTATAATACGATGCCACAAACCGTCCATCATCAAAACCCTCCAGAGAGTGTTTGCCACCATAGTACTACTTAAACTGGTTAGATTCCTCAGTCCCCATCCTTCATACAATTTTAGACGAGCTAAGAGCTGCCAATTAGAAAGGTGAATACTCTTTTTTTTCCTCGAACCGAACCATAGGAAATTAAACATCAGTTGACGAATTTTAAGAAAGATCGTGGATGGTAAGTTTTCCAAGGCTAGCCAATACACTAGATGGCTTTCCAAGACAACTTTAATCAATACAAGGCAACCTCCAATGGACAACCACCTATTGCACCAGTGACTTATGCATTTTTCATACTTATCAATGAGCCAATGCCAGTCCTTGAATTTGTACCTGTGCATTTTTAGAAAATAACCAAGATATCTAAAGCCATTAATAAGATCATGAAAATTAAACTGAAATGAAGCCTTTAAAGTGTCTAGAACATGTTGTTGGACACCAAAATGAAGAAATAATTTTTTTTGATCATTTATCATCAATCTAGAAGAACAACAGAATTTATTCAAGAGCCTTTTAATCTCCAACCATTCTGGAATTGAAGCTCTGGTCATGATAAGTATATCATCGACAAAAAGGAGGTGAAGAATTTTGATGAGCCTTGACACTTTAATACTTGTCAAAGTACCTCCTGTTTGGCTTCTTTTTAATGCCAAACTCAATCCTTCCATAACAAGTATAAATAATAGAGGTGATAGTGGACACCCCTGTCTAAGCCCTCTACCACTGTTGAAAAAATCTCTTGGTTCACCATTTATTAGGATCACGAAAGTGGAAGATATAACACATCCCATAATCCATTTTGTCGTCGACAACCCAAAGCCACAATGAAGAAGAACCAGCCTAAGATAATCCCAGCTTATACAATCGTAAGCCTTCTTTAAATCAATCTTCAGAATTAATGCTTGTAATTTATTTTCATGCATACTATGGAGACACTCCTACGCAGTCCCAATGGAATCAATTATTTGCCTTCCTTTTAAAAAGCCGAATTACTCCTACAATAAAGCCCGATACAATATAGGTCTGATTGTCTTGGAAATGATCTTAGAAATAATATTATAGCATAAGTTACACAGAGATATCGGGCGAAAATCCCCAAAGGTTGCAAGGCCATTAACATTAGGAATTAGAGCAATAAAAGTCGAATTCATGGCCCTGTTCACCTCACCAAGTATTTGGGACTCCTCAACTGCCTCCAACAGATCGCTAGCAACCAGATCAAAGAAGTTGAGAAAAAACTCAACAGTCCACCCATCGGGACCATGACTCTTGTCCTTTGTGAAACCCTTTAAAACTTCTAAAATTTCCTCCACAGTATAGGGTTTCTCAAGAGTGGTTACATCCTCCACAGAGACATGACTTATGTTTTATTTTATGGTAGGGTTATATTAACATGGTTTAGGGTTTTTCTAGTTTGCTTATGTTTTATTTTATGGTAGGGTTATATTAACATGGTTTATCTTCGAGACCTGATTTTACTCCTTTATCTTACATTTAAAATTTTAATTATTGAATTTTTTAGAATAAAAAGGATAGTTAGGTGTTTATTTGTTGAGTGTGATTTAGGGGTTTTAACTAGTTATTGCAGCTTACTTTCATGAGGGATCGATTCACTAGGGGATGGTATGGACAAAGAAAGAACCAAATTTGGGAGGGCTCTGGAATAGGTTGAACACATCTCATATCTCATTGTTTGTATGTAGAGCGTTGAAAGTGTGAGAGGCTTCCAGCACAATGGGAGACGTTGGAAGATCAGTTTCGTGGAGACATGACCAAACTTTACTTTCAAAGAAATTACGACCTCCCTTGGTCAATCCATTAAATGTTGATTTGATCTCCAACCATAAATAGGGTTGTCGATAGATTTGATCTAAGAAGAGGGCATTCTCATGCATTCATAGTTGAGAAGGCCTTAGAAACCCCTTTGATTAAGCTCGACTTGTCCCAAATAAGAGATATGGAAAAATGTTGGGCAAAGAAAGGTACAGGTTGGAGATTTAATGGACTTTGGCCATCAACAACTGTGCTTGTAGAGTGGATTAAAGATAGTTGGGGCTATGACCCAAACACTCATTTTTTAAGAGGATTTTTCTTAGCGTTATTCTTAAGTAAAGAAGAGAAGCATAGGGTTTTGAAATAAAGGCCTTGGTTCTAGGGAAGAGGAGGCCTTTTCCTTGCCCCCTAGAGACTTGAATTTAATCTACAAATGATTTTTGTATATTCCACCCCAATCTAGGTTAGACTCCCAAATTTCCCCATGCACTTCTAGGAGGATGAGATTTTATCCTAGATCGTGAACAAATTGGGGGAGTTTGTTTGCTATGATTATAACAAAGACAAGGGCATGTTCTCTTTAACCTGAATATGTGTAATTTTAGATATGAGTAAAGGGCATCAGGATAAAATTCTACTAAAATGGAAAGGATCCTACTGGAACGAAGAACTACATTATGAGAGCATTGTGTGCCATTGTTGGTTTTGCAAATATCCGAGACATTTAATGGATAACTAGAGAGTAGGAACCAAAATACACATAGTATACATTGAGATGAGGGGTGGGATCAAGTTTCTTATCCCATGAAATCCTCTAGTGTTCTTTCTTGTTTTGTTTCTTATCCTCATTCCCTCTTTCTAGTAACATGGCTAGAAAGAACTAGTTAGAGGAAATACAAACCAAGGTTGTAGAGAGCTCATGAAATGTCATTTATGAAGGACTTCCAAAATCACCCAAGTTCGCTACCCTATCAAAATAAACATGTAGATTATGTACATGCATACGAAGGGAGTAACAAGTCCTTCAAAGGAGTAAGGGAAGGTGCTCACAGTGTGACCTACCATTGCAAAATCACTTTGGGGACATTTTTGTTTCCACACTACAGTGGATTTTTGATTTTGGGCTGATGAGTATTAGGGATTAATATAAATCTATGTTTATTGGACACCCACATTCTCATTTTGGCTTAGGGCATCTACACCTGCTAGTTGTAGATTTTTAATCATTGTAGTTTATTTGCTCACAGAAATCTCAGATCATCTCAACTTGTGAACTATAAAATCCCATTAGTTCACATGTGCATTTTCGTTAATTAGAGTATATACAAAAACATAGCAATAGAGATAATATGCCACGGCAAAGCCTACAAAAAAAGTGATCGGAGATGTGAGAATCAAACACTAGACAAAACCCTCGTCAATGAAAAAGAAAATCTCAACTAAGGAAAACAAAAAAAAGAGAGGAAGGGGAAAATTAATTGTAGATCTTGATAGGGACCTCAAGCTCAAGTAAATTGGGCTAGGAGATGAAAATATCCTTGGCGGTCAGGAAAATTCATTAGATCTCAACCTCGAAGAGTTGGACTTGTTTAGCTAAAGTCCTTTCTCTCCCACCTAGTTGCCACAGGATTATGTCATCCACCAGGCTTTGCTCCATTGCACTCATAAAAAATGAGTAGCACAAATACCCAAACAAAACTCAAACTTCCTTCTTTTTCTTCTATTAAATTAGAAATGACCTTCAAACAAAGATCCTCATATGGGACAACTAGGCTAGGATCAAATCCTAGCTGAGGAATGGAGGGCATCTGAACTTATTTAGTTTTGTGACAAAGCCATAACTTCCTGGTGCAGTGGCTGTATTGGTTACTGATATCCAAATTCTTAAACAAGCAAGTCAATGTGGTTTTTTGTATGAAGTGAGAAGTTGTAGGTTCAAAACATGAGGAGCAAGAGGACGACTATGGTGCAGTCGAGAATAATTGGATTTGTTTGTAGGCTTTCAATGTTGTTGAGATGTCTCTGCCACATCAAACGAGACCAAGAATGGGTCATGGCCTGATAAATATAATAAAAGAGAAAATAAAAACATTGATATAAAAGGAAAAAACAAACTAGCATAGATCCATCCTAACCTAGAGCTCTTAAGCATCGTGAGATTTGGGCCTTAATATTTTTTATCCCTTTCAATGCTTAATATATTCATATTTAAGATGGATATTTCATAGCACTTTGCAATATCACAAGTATGTTCCCTGGTAATTGGTGCAATACAACAAAGGCAAAATAAGGTGATCTCGAATATTATCAATAAAAATATAATTTACATGGTTAAATAATAAAAAGGAAAATCAAGCTCAATGAAGTTGATCAGAGAGGAATTTTAGGCCATGAAGATTCCCTAATTCCTACAAATTTTACATGTATCTTTGACATCAAAGAGTTCAAATTCTATGATGAAATAAAGGTTTTAAATTGAAGGGTTGC
>SNQJ01S0074333.1:8651-35278 GCA_010110895.2 Picea sitchensis
AAAAAAAAATATCAAAAGAAAGAAATCTAAGAAAGAATAAATCACAATGAATGGGCTAGGAAACAATTACATTCATGACAAGGTGCAACTCACCCTCCATAAAGGCGCCCACAAGTAAGGCTCTACATTTCCATGTTATCACATGCACCCCATGCCCAAAGGTCTACCCCATGCCACTTCACACACTTACATGACTTGGATTAGGCTCCACCTGGGAAATACCCTAGACTTAACGGAGATTAACCCAATAGGACATCCAAAGACCCTTCCCAAACCTAAATTTGGCAAGTTGTATAATGTCTTTGAACATTTGTTTGGTTTAGGGGGGTTTGATGCACATGTTCAGGTAGTTTGATTATTGGATGTGATTTACTTACTATGATACTCGTGACTCATGGACCCCTGGAGGGCGTACCTATTTGTCTTTGCAAGACCTTTCCCGGTGGATAGCTATTCATGAGGAGATGGGCAGTTCAAACCTTCATGAGGGATTGAAGCCCAAGGATGGATGTGGAGACCTCGGGCTTGGGGCATGACATTGATGACCAACTTGCGTGATACAAGAAGAGGTTGTTGCCTTTGGAGGCACTCTGGAAGGCCTAGAGGGGAGATTCTGCCCTCCATGCATCAAGATGCTACCCTTTGGAGGCTGAGACGTCATCCTTCTAGTCTAGGACGACAAGGTTCCTTGAAGCTGATGGTAGGACGTGTGGACAAAGATTGAGGCCTTTGGAGTCCTAACACCATGTTCTTGCAGCCTAACATCCCCTTGAGGAGACCTAACTTCACCCTAGAAGGGCTGACATCACCTTGTTTAGGGTTATTTTATGTAAATTTATTTAATTTGTAAATTAAGGGCATAATTGTTGAGGTCCGCCCTGTATTTTAAAATAAATTTAATTTTAGGCCAGATTTTGGTATAAATACACAAAAATGACATTCATTTTCATCATAACTCACCTCTCACAAGAGGGGGACTGAAATTGACACCCTCTTTGGGTACTTGGCTGAAATTTTGAAACACACTTGGTTGGAGACTTGTTTGGATGCATTTTTGGATAATTTCTTGGTGGAATTTTGGAAAATCTAGGGTTTTTTTATGCTTGATTATTCTTGGTGAAGTAAGTAAATCTGCAATTTTCATTTAATGATAAATGTTTATGGTATGTTTACTTGTTCATATTTAAGATTATGAAATTGCTTGCTTGAAAACCCCAGGAGTAAGAAACATAAGGTGCTTCTTTTTTGCTCTTTGTTTTGCTAATTTTTCCTAAGAAGATCTTGTCTAGACAAACTTCTAATGCCCTAAAGTGATAGCACTTTAGAAGTTTTGTCTAGTTCTTATTGCATTAAATATATTTCAAGAGTCTAAGGATAGGAGAAATCACTAGGGCCTAGAAGTGCCTACACCCTAGTTGAATATTCTCTTTGGGGCTTGGTGCTTGAGAACTTAAGGTGCTACTTCTCAAGCTTCCACCTTGTTATCTCTTAGACAAGTACAATCATTGTTATTTCTTCGAGTTATTGTGCCGATATAATTGATTCCATAAGCCCTAAAAGGCACTAGTTCTTGCTTCTCTTTTGTTGAAGGATTGATCAAACACTCAAAACACTTTTCTCTCAAGATTTTACTAACTAATACTAACACTGACTTAGCATAAAACAATAACTTACTTGCTGTTGTTATAAACGTTTGCTACAACCATTTAAAAGAAACAAATTTTCTGCATAATTCATATTATTTTCCAGCGAATCACTTCAGAATTTGTTCATGACAAGCTATTATCATTCTATACATTAAATGCTATATTTTCATTGTCTTTTTGAGCATTTCTGAAGAATATTTCTTGCAGCTGTTATACATTACTAATTGTTGTTGTAACCTTGTCTATTGTTGCAATTTTATATCAGCTAGCATATGTTTCACTAGTTTATTGTCTTATTGAAGAATTAATATCATTTTTGTACTTGAAGCTGCCATATATATGCTTGTTATCTTGTTTTGGGCTTGTACACTTCATCTTCTACACTTGCTTCATCTCTTTGAGACATAAAATTTGTGATATCTTTGACTTAAGTGACCAGTGAGAGGGGGGTTGATCTTTACATCTTTGCTTCGTTTAACCAACCCTTTAGGTCACTAGGGACGTCTCCCTTCAGGTAGTTTTATTTTACTCCTAAACAAAAAGGGGTTTCTTGTTAAGGTGACAGTGATAGGTCACCCCCTTGTTACTCTAATCTTGTTTCACTTGCCTTGGGATTTGGGCAAGTATAGATTGTGCGATAACAATCATTACAAGGATTTCATCTAGCTCACACAGAAATAGGCATCTAGCTCATACAAAACTAAGAAACCATTCAACTCACACATAATCTGGAATATGCAGTTGAGCCAGTTTACACAAAACTGCGCTACTACCCAATCCAAATGAAGTCTAGGAAACTGCAACCCACCAACTCACACATAATCTAGCATCTAGTTCATACAGAACTAGTAACCTTGCCAACTCACACAAAATCTGGCATCTAGTTCATATGGAACTAGTAAACTCGCCAACTCACACATAATCTGGCATCTAGTTCATACAAAACTAGTAACCTCTGGTTGGCACACCAGGAAATCGACCCACAGTGACCAGACATCTAATCACAAGGATTAGGCAATGTAGTGCACACACACTACCCATCTAGCCCAAGGCTAGGAAACACCTCCAACCACACAAGTTGGCCCTCTAGCTTGAAAATATGGGAAACTCACCAGCCGCAAAGGCTCGACATCTGCTGAACTTGTGTGAGGTCATGCTGACTGGTGTCAGAGTCAGTAACGTGCTTGTAAATGACCACCTGTTGTTGCCACACTCTGCAAGCTACTACCCCAAGAATCGAATATGTGAATCATCACTCCCTCTTACAAGGGACGTCCTTTTGGACTACGCCAAGCTTGTCCTTGAAGTACACAAACTTCACTCTTGATAGAGGCTCGCTCAACACATCTACTATCTGCTCATTTGTAGCGACATACTGAAGCTTCACTGCTCCCTTCTACACCATATCTTTGATATAATTGTACCTGATTTCAATATGCTTGGACTTGTCATGAAACACCGGGTTCTCCGATAACTTCACATAACTCTGGTTGTCACACCAGATACAAGTCGCCTCTAACTCGAGATCAATAAATCTTGCAAGCAAATTTCAAAGCCACACTGCTTCGCTGCTAGATGAACACGCCGCTATATACTCTGTCTTAGTCGTGCCGAGTGCCACACTAGTCTGCTTGCTGAACCATGAGATCATAGATGATCCCAAACTGAAGCAACATCCAGATGTACTCTTCCAGTCTGCGACACTACCGACTCAATATGAATCAGTATAGCCTAGCATGCTTATCTCACGATCCAAAAAATATCTAAGTCCAAAGTCTATCATACCCTTCAAGTACCTTAACACATGCTTTTCTGCAATCAAGTGAACATGTCTAGGTTCGACCATATATTGACTCAATGTGTTCACTACAAAACATATATCTGGCCTTGTGTTCGTTAAGTACATTAACGAATCAATCATCTTTCTATACATGGTGGCATCCATTGTCTCTAAAGATGTATCACTCAATAACTTCAGATTCGTCACCATCGATGTAGGCACGACTTTACAATCCATCATTCCAAATCTCTTCAGAATCTCTACAACATATTTTCCTTGGCACAGGAAAATCTCATCCGGTTTCTGCCACACCTCTAGACCCAAGAAATGATGCATCATACCTAGGTGTTTCATCTCTAACTCTGATGCGATATTTCTCTTGCACTTAATGATGAGTTTCTCGTTCCTTGTTAGAAACATGTCATCCAATATCAAAGGGCAACCAATCCCAGGATCATCAAAATAATTGTCTAGCATATCCTGCCCTGGGTGCTTGCTTAATCTCGTACAAAGCTTTCTTCAATATGTAAACATGAGAATCATTCTCATGTATCTTGTGGATGCTATATTTACACTTCCTCTGACTAATGGAGCAAGTGTCTCGTCATAATCTTCTCCCTCTTATTGGGAGAATCCTTTTGCCACAAATCAGGCTTTGTACATCTCTATGCTGCCATGAACAACATGTTTGATCTTGTAGATCAATTTGGAAGTCACCACTGACTTCTCTTCTGGTCTCAAGGAAAAAATCCATATCCCAGTCCTTATGAGTGGCTTCCTCCTCTGTCATTGAAACAAGGGAATCTTCCCAGGAGCTTTCATATCTCCTCGAAGCCTATGAAGCTTTGATTTATCCTCCTCAACTCATGGAACATGTCTGGCAGTCCTGGAAGACGTCTCTCTTTCCCATCTGAATATGAGGAGGAATGCTTTCTGAATGAAAGCATCTAAGCCACTGTCTCTCTCTGAGATCAGGCTTACTCTGAGTCTCAATGCTCCCTTTGAAGCTTGAATCCCTCTGAGTCTATATAATCTCTGGAGCCATATGCTCCCTCCGTATGTGATGATCTCCTCTGAAGTCTAATCTCCTATGAACGGTCCAGTGGAGGCTACTCCTCCCTACTGGATCATGATGGATGAATCCCTTTGAACTATAGCTCCTTTTGAGATGGTACTTGGTGTGGCCGCTTGCCTCACCACTATTGGAGCCATCTTCTCCTTCTCATGATATGGCTCGTCAATGCTATATATCTTTGCATCCTGCAAAGTGTCACGTGACCATGCTGGTCTCTTCCTGGTTACTGCAATGATTTTGGGTAGGCCCTTTTGGCTCTACTAACTCTTCCTGATGATCTGAAGAGTGATCAAATGAACTAGAGGGATCTGTTTGGTCACCTTTGGAGCCTTTTTCTCCTTACAATCAATCTCCATATGAGATACTTTGTATCTCGCAAAAGTACCCTTCTTGTCAGAAGGTTTTATCTTCGTCCTCTTTTTATTCGGTACATGGATATATACGGTCATGTATACAACTTCTTATCTGGATAGCCTTCTCCATGTATCGAACTAGAAACCATCTAATATGTTGCCTCCTACAACTGTCACCATATCTCCCCTCATATTTATCACCCATGACCTGCCCGGAACAAGAGCCAAAATAAAAAATGCAATAATAATAAATAGGAACAACACTCTTCCAGTGTTGTGACCAATCATTCCTCCATGGTAATGTGCCTGAGACAAGAGCAACAAGAGCAAAAGTATTTCCAATGTAATAGTATTTTCATAAGAACATATCTATGTTAACAAGAATAAAAGACAATTTCATAGTAGTCATCATAGCATTACCAAGGTGACCTGCTTGGAGGCAAAACAAGAAATATCTCCTAGAGGAGATGTTAGTTCATCTTGCAAACAAGTACAATAATAATTTATATCAATGGTATTCACATGCTACTAAGTATTCATTGTATTTAGCAGTAATTAAACCTTTCAAAGATTGCCGTCACAACTACAATGTTTATTTGTAATGTACCAATTATCAAACTTGATATGTGCAAATTGGAAACTTATCAATTTAAGCAATCAAACCTAGAACCTGGAGTCTTATATTCAAGAATGAGTGTTGTTGCTTATCTTCCGAGTCTCCTTCACTCAAGATGACAAGTATTCTCTCCAACCTATCCCCTGTACTAAGACAATATTCTTTCTTGACAAAAATCTGAGTTAGGGAATATAATGCAAAAACTCAACCTTAATCAATCTAATATTTTGACTAAAGTCAGCTTATAGCTTTAACCTTGATCAGGGGTTTGAATTCAACAGATCAAAATACAACTAGATGTTCATAAGATCACAATAATGCCATAACAACTAGAGGCATATCAAAACAATTAAACATGGAGTGCATTGTTCCTATGAATTTGTTGGGTTTGAGATCCCTATGGATCTATGATTTTTGCTTGGAAAAAAGATCCCTTCTCTTGAAAAAACCCTCAAGATAGTGATACAGTTTAAACATATACAAGTACATACCTCCAAAAATAGCAGCAAACAACAACAGACAACGACAAGTAATGACGAACCCAAAAATTTCAAAGTGCTCCAACTTGTAATATGAAGATAAATGGAGATGCGCTAGTGTAGGGCGCACTAAGACAACTAAAAATTAGGCCCAACATTTCACTGAAAGTGCCTAACGAATTTGGGTTAGGGTTTGGTGCTGTTGCAAAACCATAAACCCTAACTGTTGGAAGAATGGATATCAATCTGATCTACGGAAATAATAATTTCAACATTCTTTCAACGAGTTACTAGAAATTTCACTGGACCAGAGGAACTACAACTGGTACTGAAATTGGTGTTGCAACTAGTACTGAAAATGGTGTTGCAACTGACACTACAACTAACACTGTAACTAGTGTTGCAACTGACACTGCAACTTCAAAAGATCGTAGATCTGATCTGCTAGCACTCTATAAATTTGTTCGGCTGATAAACAAACGAGAGAGGTAACCTACAAACCAACTTTAGAGCTGGCTACTAGCATGCTTAGCTCAGAGAGGGCTCTTTCGTGTCACTTGATGTTTCTTTGGTAATCAATGGCTAGATTTAGTTTGTTTTGGGTTTTTTTATACATCTGCTGGCAAGGAACGAGAGGGACACTTAGGGATATGGAATCTAATTCTGAAAATGAATGAACACACTGAATTACTAGTAGAACTCTCCATAGGATAAAGGCTAAATGAGGCGATGAATTTGAGTTATAAATTTTAGTTTGCAGAGTGTAAGAAGAAAAAGGAATCAAGTAACTGCATCAGAGCATTAGTGAAATGAATTTTGAATTAGTTATGAAGAATTTTACACAGTTTAAATTTCTTAAGCCAAGAGCATAACAAGATGAATTCTAAGCTTTTAAACTATCCGATTTAAACATAAGATAGTGTGAATTGAATTAAATAACACATGAAATACATACAATGAGAGAAGACAAAACTCATATCATCACCATTAGAATCTTTTCATAGAGACTTCCAAAGCTTTTGCATATGTATTCAATTCAGCTCCAGAAAATTACAATTTAGTTCAGAACAACTAAGGAGGTGCCCTTGCACTTCTGCCAACATTAATACATTCAGAACTTCTAGCATTTATACAATTCAAGTTCCTTTCAATTAGACACTGATTACAATAGCTGAATTGAAACGTTTTAGCTTCTAAATCTGACTACAATAATTACATTTGATAGTTTCGATATGGGAACCAATTACAATAATTAATAAAAAATGTTTCATGAACCAACGACCGATTCCTTTGACTCTTCAGCTTCTGTCTTTTCCATCTGTCCTGTTTTGGTCTTCTGTCGGATCTGGCATTTTGGTGACACTTGGGCATTATCTGCTGGTTCCTGGAAAACTGCGTTTTCTCTTACCCAACCACACTATCTCCTTCCACTGTAAGTCATAAGGGATGTTGTAGTCCATCATTTCTTTAATTAGGATCTCCAGGTCAATGCAAGAGGCATACGCCATGATTGGCAGCCCAATCTTCACTGTCTTGAACTGATTCAAGATCTCAAAATATGTGATCAAATATTCTACCAGGGTGGCTCCTTTCAAGTTTTTCTCTAGGCTTTCAAACTTGGAGTGATCCATTCTGCATTGGGCGAGGCGCGAGTTGTATTCCTCCTGATCATACAATTTTCCTTTGCCATCCCAAAATGGTGGGAGGCCTTTGATGAACAACTCCTTAAACAGATCCTTGAATTTCTGTATACTTTGCTCCATCTGTATGGCCTTGGTTTGGATTGATTTTCGCAGGTTATGCTAGGCAATGACCCTCCTGGCCCAGATGATCAATGTAGTTCTGTCTTTGACCCCAATGGTCTGAAGTTCTGAAGTGGTGATGGAATTTAGCAGGTTTATGGCATTTTGGGCCCACTCTGATCGTTTCTTAGCGAGGGTCTCATTTACAATAGTGCACCTGCTTCTGGCTGTGATGGCCATGCTATCTTTGTCATTGATGAAGTTCAAGTACACCCTGAAATTGACAGCTTCAACAACAATAGAATCCCAGATGATGTGTTTGGCTCCCTGCTACAATCCTTTGCCTCTCAACCTTGTTTTTTAGCTTGTCTAATCTTTCTTGCAAAGCTTGATTCTCCTTCTGGAACTGAGCCATCCTCTCATCATTTGTTTTCATTTCTTGCTTCAACTTTTCTATATCTCCCTTAAGGCCTTTGATTTCTCCCGCCTTCAGGATAAATTGTGACATAGCCTGGACAAGCCCTTTAGTGCTTGGAGTAGATTCTACAGTAGAAGGTACAATTACAACCATGTTTGATACTTCTGTCTGCCCTTGTGATCATTTCAGTTTTTCTTACTCCAGCTGTAATAGATTGGCCTTGTAATTCAATGCCTCTTGTCGAAATGCCTCCTTCTCATGTTCTAGAGAAACCAATTCTACTGTTTGTGGATGCTCTGTGGTAAACATTTTTTGTTTCTTCTTCAAGCTCTGAATCAACTTGTATTTTTCTTCTAAAGAGGATTTCACTCCCCGAGGGCCTTCAGATTCTAGCTTCTTGACCTGAGTTTGCCAAGCTCTGCCGGATGCTTTTTCTTGCCTCAACTGCCCGTCCAACTTAATTGCATAAGTTGACAATTTTGAATTCCTCAGGCTTAGACCCAATTAATCTGAATACATCATGTCACTGGTATTCCTGTGGAATTTCACTTTGTCTGGAGCACTGATGTTTTCATATTTTATCTTGATCTCAAACACTTTATCCTCATATGCAAATGCTATATTGAATGTTTTCTTCTCTACATCTCTCACTGTGAACATAGAAGACTTATGCTGAGATATCTTTTCTACCTCAGGGATTACCTCCCTCATTTCATTCATAGCCAAGTTTCCTTTCTCAGCATATTGCTTTTCCAAATCTTCTTTAGATTGATAGGCTGCTCCAGCTGCCTTATCAAAGATGTTCCTTTTGTTGCTGAAAGTTCTTGAGCTGCCTTCACTTTGGAGCTTGCTCCCTTTTCCAAATTCTATATTACTGATGCCACTCTCCACCATATCCATATTTACCTGTTTTTTAGGCTCTTCCTCTTCTAGATCCACTATCTGTGGGGATTGTGTGATCTTCATCTTTTTAGGGGCAGTCTGCTGATTGCTGGTGCCCAGGGACTCTGAACTGCTGCTTTTGCTGTAAACACTTATCTTGAGGAATTTAACTATCAACTTCTGAGGAGTCTTCTGTATTTGAGTTTGTTGTAGGGTTTCCTCCACTTGCTGTGTTTGAGCTGGTTGCAATATTGCTTCCATATCAACACAAACATCTAGATTCACCAATTTGTCAAATCCCTCAACATGTTCATGCTCATAGGGGGCCTGTTTGTTTATCAGTCTTCTTTTGGATATGATCTGATGTGGATCATATCTTCTTCCCTGCAACTTTGCAAATCCAAACTCCTTGAGCTTGGCCTGGATATGAGATAAGCATGATCTAGTTTTTACAATGAAGGGTTTAATGATGAAAGGGAATTTGAGGTTGGATGCCTTTTGTAGTTTCAGTAAGTGTTCTGTCTCTGATATGATTGTTTTCCAGATGAACTCCAGGGAAAAAACTCTTGGTGTCAGAAAAATAGGCAGAAGATAGGGGGATTCATGACAACCATAAACCCATATCACTATTGAATGCATGAAAAACACCCAGTCCCCCACTCTGTTTTCTGGATTTGACTGTAAATAACTCCTCATGTCATCTAGGACTCTTGGCAGGCTGGTGTTGAAAATCATGTTGTAAACTCTGGACATGATCTTGTTGATAAATATGATCATTGTGATTCTTTTGCATTTAGTTGATATGAATACTGCTTTAGGGAGCTCTCTCTTGTTTGTCTCTAGTAAATTCTTCAGCAAGTATGTGTAATACCTGAAGTGTCTTAGTGACTAAAAATTCACTAGCTGCTTGTGGATATTATCAAATATGAATTAATCAAAGCTGATGCAAACTGACTGACTGGACTCTGACTGGAAAAACGCCAACAGAAAACCTAACATGACCTCGACCACAGACTTGTCATTATCTAGACCTAAAATATGACTCAATATTGAGTAGACCAATTAGACTTCAATAACCATGATATTTACACTCATTGGCAGGGACAAATTTTCAGAAATATGCTCTGGTTTGACAATGGTTTGAAAAAATAAGTCTTTGACCTCTAAGGGACATTCCCTGTAAACCATAATTAGCTTTTCTTCTTCAAATGGTTCAAACACTGCGGAGGGGGACTTTGGTATGCCGAGGGCGCTTCAAACAGACAAACTCTCTACCCTACACAGGACCTCAGACCCTTGTTTATTTAAGATGACTTTCTCTTCCTGTGAACACTGCTCTGCGCACCAACCTATGGATTCGGGGAAGGGGAAGGCGACATCGACAGTGTAGGGGACTATGGTGGCCTGGAATGATTCAATGAAGTGTATTTGTTTCCCTGCATTATCTGACAGATTAGATCTGGACACGGAGATGGGCGAAATGGTTATTTCAGTGTCGAACACATCTAAATCTATGTCAATTAGGGCTTCTTCATTTTTCACGGGGTATTTCTCTACTACTGACATAATGATAGGGTCCATGGTGGCAATGAAAAATACCTATAAATGAGCATAAAATGCGTGAGTTTGGCGTACTTTTGAGCTTCAGTTTGAATGGAGCGGTTGTGCCAATATTCCAACGTTCCAGTAATTTGAAAAATAATAAAATAACTATGAGTGCCCCCTATATATACTTTTCCAATTTCGAGGGCGAGGGAAAGCGGTTTGGGGCAACCCACTTATTGCCCCGAAATGCACCCAGTGGCGCCACATGGTCCCAAGATGAAACCACGGTTTACTTTTCGGCCTGCTTTCGGGAATTATGCTCTACACAAGTTCTCCTCCTGAAATGATCCTCGACCGTTGATCTGTAGCGCCCGGGATCTATGACCCATCAGGTCCCATCAAATCCACATGGCTACTATATTTAGCCTCCTCTCGCTAGATCTGGCCCTGTCCTCTAGTTTATCACACCTTTCTATTAGTTTAGTATCTTGCTAAGTTTTGAAAACCCAATCTCCCACATAAATTTGTTATGGTGATAACATGGGCTCCAACTGGGGAAGCTATCCTCTCTGTGAGGTAGCAAAGAACGACAGACCGAGTGCCTACCTATTCGGATATGATTTAGTCCTGCAACTGAATTTACCAACATTTATTTATAAAACTCAAAATCTACTCAGCATAACTCAGGGCCTTCACCTCAAGCTTCAATTCTGCTGATTTAGTTTCAACTGCTTCAACTGAAAAAACAAAATGATTATATACAATGAATGGAAAATGTGATGGTTCCTTTAAATGATATAATGTTTGAGGAACTTGCCATTCACAGGTCCTCCTCCAATGATGTCTCCATTACTTTCCTGTATCAGATAGGCATTATTCCCATGGTATGCCATGATTTTGAAAGGTCTTGGCCATAGATGGTCAAATTTCCCATGCTTTCCCTTGTCTTCATTTCTAGAATCCCATCTTAATACCAAGTCTCCCACTTTGAAGTCATTCTCCTTGGTATGCCCTTCAAAAGATTTTTTGATCTTGTCTTGGTGCAACTGAGCATTGTTGAAGGATTTTTCTCTTGTTTGTTGGACATTGATCAATTCATCTTTTCTTCTACGAGTGGCATCTGTTTCAGCATCCTTCTTCTATAACAACCTCATCACTGACAACCCCAATGTAGTAGGAAAAATTTCCTCTGTACCATAAACAATTTGAAAGGGTGAAGTGGCAATAGATCTTTTTGGAGTGATTCTGTCAGCCCATAGTGCATGGATGAGATTTTGTGCCAGGCTTTTTTGTTATCTTGCAACAACTTTTTGATAATTTTGGTTAAGCTCTTATTGGATGACTCAACCAATCCATTGCCTTGAGGGTAATGAGAAGTGGAATGGCCAAGAGTTATGTTGTAGTCACTGCAGAATTTATCCATCTTTTTGGACTTAAATGCTGTTGCATTGTCTGTAATGATTTTGATTGGACACCCAAAGATGGATAAAATACTGTCTTCCAAAAACTAGATGATAACAACATTTGTGACCTGCCTGGTGGGAACTGCCTCAATCCACTTAGTGAAGTAATTTGTGGCTGTCATAATCCACTTGTGCTGAGATGAGGAATGTGGATGAATCTCTCCTATGAAATCAAGGCCCCTTTGTCTAAAAGGTGCTTCAACAAAGATGGGTTTCAAGGGTAAAGGATGCAATTTTCTCTTCCCATAAAAAATTTGGCATTCATGACATCTTGAAACCTCTTTGTAGACATCAGAAAAAATGATAGGCCAATAGAACCTAGCCCTTAATATCTTGTGCAAAGTGGTTTTCCAATAATGGTGTCCTCCACAATCACCCTTATGGAATTCTATGATGGTCCTCTATGCTTCTTCCTCTAGCAAACAACTCAACAATATTCCCCCTAGATCCTTCCGATATAAAGATTGATTTAGCATAAAAAACTTTGCTTCTTTCAGCTTTAAGAACCTGGACTTAGTTTTACTCAATTCAGGAGGAGACTGCAAATTTCTCAACATATAAATGATATCTGCATACCATGTGGATTCAAGGAATCTTTGGGATATCTGGGGACTCTTTCTTCTTCTGAATCTGTTGAAAAATCAACAATGAAATTTATTCCCAGGAGTTCACAATTTGTCTGTGCCATCAACTTGGCAAGTCCCTGCCCTTTGATCAACTTTGTAGGTTTTATCTCAAGGTCATATTCCAACAACAAAACTATCCACTTTTCCCTTTTTTTTCTCAGGGTCAGTCTGAGTTAAAATATCTTTCACAGAACTGCTGGGCACATAAGCAGTGGTATGAGAATGGAAGATGTAAACTCTGAACTCCTTTAAGGCCTTGACCAATGCATATGCATTCTTTTCCATGATATCATACTTCAATGTGGAATCCCTCAATGTCCTGCTATAATATGTTATAGGCTTCTCAAAATTTTGCTCATCCCTCTCTAGTAAAAGACCAACAATGGTGTGCTCTGAGGCAAAGGAGAAAAATATAAAGTCTTTTTCAAATTTAGGTCTGGCCAACATTGGGGCCTTGGTCAATGCCACTTTAATGTCTTCAAAGGATTTTCTGGCTTCTGGGGTCCACTTTATCTCATTTCCTTTCTTGAGCATGTTAGTGATGTACTTTATGATTTCATCCAGGTTAGGGATGAATCTCCTCGAAAAATTCACTTTCCCCAGGAAAGATTGCACTTCCTTTTTGCTTCTAGGTGTGCCTATTTTTAAGATCCCCTCAACTCTGCTGGGGTCTATCTTTATCCCCTCTTTTGAAATAATGTGTCCCAGTAGCTTCCCTTCTTCCATGCACAAAATCGACTTCTTGGGGTTCAATGAAATGAAAAACTTTCTGTACTTCTGAAAAGCCCTTCTTAAATGCTTGAGATGTTCTTCATCAGAAACTGAGTACACATTGATACCATCTATGTAGATAACAATGAGTTTGTCTTTCTCATCAGCAAAAGCTATGTCCTTAGCTCTTTGAAATGTTTCCCCTGCATTCATGATCCCAAAAGGCATCTTGGTATACATGAATGTACCCCATCATGTTGTGAATGCTGTCTTTTCCTGATCATCAGGGTGCACCATGATCTGATTGTACCCAGAGAAACCATCCAACATTGACATTTTGTGAGAACCTACCACTTTTTGTAGAATGTGATCCATATTAGACAATGCGTAGTTGTCCTTGAGAGACACCTTGTTTAGATTTCTGAAGTCCACACACAATCTAATCTCCCCACTCTTCTTTCTAACAGGCACCAGATTTTCCACCCATTTGGAAAACCTCAAAGATACTATGATCTTGGCTTCAAACAACTTCTTTATCTCTTTCTCAATCAAGGGTAGCAACAAAAGATTTATCCTTATTAATTTCTGTTTGAAAGGATTATGATATTCTTTGATTGGGATCACACGCTGAATTACCTTGGTGTCATAAAATTTTAGATCTTCATAGCTCCAGGCAAAAACATCAGGGAATTATTTCATTAAATTGATATATCTCTGCTTGACTTCTGGGTTGAGTGTTTTGTACAACTTAATGACCTTGGGATCTTCCCGAGTCCCAATGTTGCAATCTTCAACATCCCCTTCATTTACTGTAATTTTTGGATTCCTCGCCACATCATTGTTATCAAAGAGTTTTTGCAATGGGACCAGGCCCTTGGGAACGATGTTACTCTTCAACTGCACTATATCTCTACCAACAATCTGATTTTCGAAGTAACCATCCTTTGTGAAAACAACTGCATCCACGTCTTCATCACAATATTCTTCATCACAATATTCTTCATCAATATTTAAATTTTCAAACCATCTTCCATTTTGAGGAAACTTTCTATTTGTTTATCATCTTCAAAAACCTACCAATACTTAATATTATCAGGCATTGTTGGTCTGTGCTTGATCTCGACTTCATATCCCCTGCTAGGAAAGATTGGAATTTTGAATACTGAAGTTGAAGTGGCAAGGGCATCAACAATCTGATTCTGACCCCTTGGAATCGTTGAGAGGCTATATTCTAAAAATTCTTCAAGGAGGTCAAACACTGTATTCCTGTATGCTCTTAATCTTGGGTGCTTGGCTTGATATATTCCCTTCACTTGATTTATGATCAACTCAGAATCCCCATGAACAACTATCCTCTTAGCACCCATTTCTTTTAAAGCCTTCAATCCTAACACCAATGCCTCATATTTATCCATATTGTTGGTGAAATCAAAAGCCAACTTATAAGAGCACAATTTTGTAGCCAATCTGGGGTGGTTAATCCACACACCAACTCCTTCCCCCTCTTTGCTGATAGCTCCATCAAAGCTCATGCTCCACATCTCATTTTCTGCACTGTCCTGCTGTTCTAAACACTTCTCAATCTGCCGATGAGATTTATCTTTGTCAGACATATCAATCTCTGGCCCTTTCTCCTCAAAACACAGATCATTGAAGAAAATGGAAGATCCCAACTCAGTCTCCACATAGTAGATGGGATGGTTATTCGACTGTGACTTGATGATGACCATGTATTTGAGCAAAACCTCTCTGTACAATCTCCTATCTTCACCAAAGACAAGGATGGTGGCATATGACATATCCATCTGAAGAGTTCCCTTCAACTTTGTATCCCATGACTTGGATAACAACATGCCAATCTTGGGAGGGATATCAACAACCACTACATCCATGACCATATTCCTTGCTGGAATTTGAGACAAAGACACCACCGGATCTTTGATTAGTCCTAAGCATTTCACCTTCCTTGAATCAAAGGAGAAAAGGTCTTTGTAAGGACTTGTGATGTCCAGGCCCAAATGGTTCATGACCACCTTGGGCATCAGGTTATGGGATGCTCTTGAATCTAGCATGGCATTGTGTAGAGTCATATCATGGATCTTCAGGCTGACATATAAAGGGGGGACCTCTTCAACATCACTATTTTCCTCTACACATGGACCAAATAAGATGGCAGGGTGATCATCTTGTATGTTCAAAGTGTCAGAAGTTTGTTTCATATTAAACATCTTGATGATCTAATTTTTATATTCAATGTTCTTGATCAATTGATCAAATGGTACATAAATTTTAATCTTGGCCATCTCACTTTCAAAATTAAAGGAGGATGAGGTTTTCTCTACCTCTTTGGTGACTGTCCCCTTTATTGTTTCAGGTACTTTTTTTTCTGGGATTCTTCCTTCTGCTTTTCTTTGTCCACAACATCTTTTGCAGCAGAGTCCCTTTTGGGCTGACTTGAAGAGGGTATGTTATTCTGAGCTTCTTTGGTAGGATTTACCTTTGGAGGGTTTGCAGGGATTTTCTGGTTTCGAAGATTATATTGTCTATGGAATTGCATGATGGAGTTCTGCAACCCTGTTTGGTAATCTTCTCTTTCTACTGACAACCTCTCATCATTTTCTTACATGAATATTTCATTAGTATCCCTGAATTGGTCATGTTCCTCTTTAGTAAAAAGTACCTCTGTCTCATCACCATCACAACAATGCACGTTGCCTTCAAAATTTTCATCATAATTCTCATTTACATAATTATTTTGAAAATGAGGTCTTATTTGCTGATCCCCCCGATTTCCCTGATTTCTCTGATCTCTTTATCTGATTTGTGGGACTGCTGGTATTCTCTAATTTCTGGGTGGAACATCAACCTATTCTCTGGTGTTAGGATTATTATCTAAATCCATTCTCTCCATAATTTTCTCCATAGTTTTCATAATCATTTCAAACCTTTCTTCTGATGTTTGTGAGGTTGAAGGTTGTGCCTTATCTTGAACTTTGTTCATGTCCTTGTCAGAGTCATCTTTGATCTTTCCCGAGGCCATTAGATTCACTTCCACTTCTATTGCATCATTTATCATGTCATCTAATGAGGTAGATCTTCTTTCCCTCAACAACAAATAAAAACCAATTTCAAAGAAATCAACATATCTGAGTTACGCAACTTTAGGGGGGGGGTTACCTCAGTAGGAATTAGATTATAGACCTTTACAAATATGGCTGAAAACTCCTGCACTATTTTGTTAGGTGACCTCCTCATGTTGTTATATTGAGTTAACAACTGAAGGGGGTTTTTCTTGTCACCCCACTTTGCAAGAAAACTGGTTTCAAAGGCTTCAAAATTTATGATACTAGCCGATGCGAGAGATTTGAACCACTTTTTGAATTCTCCTGCAAGACTTTGTGCAAACAACCTCAGTTTTGCATCTTCAAAATCTACTTCTTCTAAGTCTATAAAATCATTGAACCAGTCAAGATGTTTCTAGGCTGACACACTGTTTTTAGCATCATACAACTTAATCCTTAGATTATACTCCCAGGGAAAATCATGTAACTGAGCAGGGAGTACAAGAGGGGAAAACCTGGCTGGCATGGCTGTTGTGAGGAATTCAAGTGGCTGTTGGTTTTGAGTATGGATCACAATAGCATTCGTAGAGGCAGCTAAAATTAAATCTTGGAACCTCTTTTCATCAAAGATGACCTCGTTCAAACAAGATTCAAATTTAGTTCTAAACAGAGTTTGCTCAAATTTCACATCAAACTCAATATATTCAATGCTTGTTACTCCATATTTGGGAAATGATAGATATTTGTCTAAATGCAAGACTTGGCTTATTGGCCTCTCTTTTCTTTTGTATACAAGTTTCTCAGGATCAGACACATGGATTGCAACTTCTAGATCTGGGTTTCTCCTAGTGTGAATTCTCTTGGGAGCCAGGATTTCTAGATCTAGCTCAAACTACTTGGTGCTACTAGTCTCTTGGTAATGGAGTTGCCAGGGTAAAAGTAGTCTCATCCAATAAGGTGTTTGATTCACTGTCACCCTCAGGAATCAAATCTGAATCTTTAAGCCATTCTTTTCCCAGGGAAGATTTCACTTTCGATCCCCGACAATGGCGCTAGAATGTTAGAACTCCGTAAATTTGTTCGGTTGATAAACAAATGACATAGGTAACCTGCAAACCAACTTTAGAGCTGGGTACTAGTCTGCTCAGCTCAGAGAGGGCTCTCTCATGTCACTTGATGTTTTTTTGGCAATCAATGGCTAGATTTAGTTTTTTTTTTTTTTTTTTATAAATTTGTTGGCAAGGAAGGGGAGGGACACTTAGGGCTATGGAGTCTAATTCTGAAAATGAATGAACACACTGAATGACAAGTAGAAATATCCATATGATAAAGGCTAAATAAGGTGATGAATCTGAGTTATAAATTTTAGTTTGCAGAGTGTAAGAAGAAAAAAGAAACAAGTAACTGCATCAGAGCATTAATGAAATGAATTCTGAATTAGCTATGAATAATTTTACATAGTTTAAATTGCTTAAGCTGAGAGCATCACAAGATGAATTCTGAGCTTTTAAACTATCCAATTTAAATACAAGACAGTCTAAATGGAATTAAAGAACACAGGAAATACATACAATGAGAGAAGACAAAACTCATATCACCACCATTAGAATATTTTCATAGAGACTTCAAAAGCTTCTGCATATGTATTCAATTCAGCTCCAGAAAATTACAATTTAGTTCAGAACAACTAAGGAGGTTCCCTTGCACTTATTCCAACATTAATACATTCATAACTTCTAGCATTTATACAATTCGAGTTCCTTTCAATTAGAATCTGATTACAATAGCTAAACTGAAACATTTTAGATTTTAAAACTAACTACAATAATTACATATTACAGTTTCGGTATGGGAACCAATTACAATGATTAATACAAAACGTTTCATGAACCAACGACCGATTCCTCTGATTCTTCAACTTCTGTCTTTGCCATCTATCCTATTTTTGTCTTCTGTCAGATCTTCCATTTTGGTGACACTTGGGCATTATCTGTTGGTTCCTGGAAAACTGGATTTTGTCATACCCAACCGCACTATCTCCTTCCACTGTAAGTCAGAAGGAATGTTGTAGTGCATCATTTCTTTAATTAGGATCTCCAGGTCAATGTAAGAGGCATACGTCATGACTGGCAGTCCAATCTTCATTGTCTTGAACTAATTCAAGATCTCAAAATCCGTGATCAAATATTCTACCAGGGTGGCTCCTTTCAAGTTTTCCTCCAGGATTTCAAACTTGGAGTGATCCATTCTGCATTGGGTGAGGCGCGATTTGTATTCCTCCTGATCATACAATTTTCCTTTGCCATCCCAAAATGGTGGGAGGCCTTTGATGAAAAACTCCTCAAACAGATCCTTGAATTCCTGTATACTTTTCTCCATCTGTATGGCCTTGGTTTGGATTGATTTTAGCAGGTTATGCTTGGCAATGACCCTCCTGGCCTAGATGATCAATGTAGTCCTATATTTGACCCCAATGGTATGAAGTTCTGTAGTGGGGATGGAATTTAGCAGGTTTATGGAATTTTGGGCCCACTCTGATGGTTTCTTAGACATGGTCTCATTTACAACAGTCCACTTGGTTCTGGTTGTGATGGCCATGCTATCTTTGTCATTGATGAAGTTCAAGTATTCCCTGAACTTAGTAGCTTCAACGATAATAGAATCCCAGATGATGTGTTTGGATCCATGCAACAGTCCTTTGCCACTCAACCTTGTTTTCATCTTGTCTACTCTTTCCTCCAAAGCTTAATTCTCCTTCTGGAACTGAGCCATCCTCTCATATTTTGTTTTCATTCCTTGCTTCAAATTTTCTATATCTCCCTTAAGGCCTTTTATTTCTCCCGCCTTCAGGCTAACTTGTGACATAGCCTGGACAAGACCTTCAGTGCTTGGCCCAACTTCTGCAGTAGAAGGTACAATTAAAACCATGTTTGGTACTTCTGTCTGCCCTTGTGACTAGTTCACTTTTTCTTGCTCCAGCTGTAATACCTTGGCCTTGTAATTCAATGCCTCTTGTTGAAATGCCTCCTTCTCATGTTCTAGAGAAACCAGTTCTACTGTTTGTGGATGCTCTGTGGCAGACATTTTTATTTTCTTATTCAAGCTTTGAATCAACTTGTCTTTTTCTTCTAAAGAGGATTTCACTCCCCGAGGGCCTTCAGATTCTAGCCTCTATATCAACACAAACATCTAGATTCACCAATTTGTCAAATCCCTCAACATGTTCATGCTCATAGGGGGCCTGTTTGTTTATCGGTCTTCTTTTGGATATGATATGATGTGGATAATATCTTCTTCCCTCCAGATGTGGAAATCCAAACTCCTTGAGCTTGGCCTAGATCTGAGATAAGCATGATCTAGTTTTTACAATGAAGGGTTCAATGATGAAAGGGAATTTGAGGTTGGATGCCTTGTGTAGTTTCAAGAAGTGCTATGTCTTTGATATGATTGTTTTCCTGTTGAATTTCAAGGAAAAGACTCTTGGTGTCAGCAAAATAGGCAGAAGATAGGGGGATTCATGACAACCATAAACCCATATCACTGTTGAATGCATGAACAACAACCAGTCCCCCACTTTGTTTTCTAGATTTGGTTGTAAATAACTCCTCATGTCATCGAGGACTCTTGGCAGGCTGGTGTTGAAAATCAGGTTGTAAACTCTGGACACGACCTTGTTGATAAAGATGAGCATTGTGATTCTTTTTCATTCAGTTGATATGAATGCTGCTTCAGGGAACTCTCTCTTGTTTGTCTGGAGGAAAATCTTTAGCAAGTATGTGTAATACCTGAAGTGTCTTAGTGACTGAAAATTCACTAGCTGCTTGTGGATATTATCAGCTATAAATTCATCAAAGATGATGCAAACTGATTGACTAGACTCTGAATGGAAAAACGCCAACATAAATCCTAACATGACCTCGACCACATACTTGTCATTATCTAGACCTAAAATCTGACTCAATATGGAACAAACTCATTGGACTTCAATAATCATGATATTTCCACTCATTGGCATGGATAGATTTTCAGAAATATGCTCTGGTTTGACAATGGTTTGAAAAAATAGGTCGTTGACCTTTGAGGGACATTCCCTGTAAACCATAATTATGTTTTCTTCTTCAAATGGTTCAGACACTGCATAGGGGGACTCTGGTATGTCGAGGGCCTTTGAACAAACAAACTCTCTAACCTACACAGGACCTCAAATCCTTGTTTATTTAAGACAACTTTCTCTTCCTGTGAATACTGCTCTGCACCAACCTATGAATTCGGGGAAGGGGAAGGCAACCTCAACAACGTAGGGGACCATGGTGGTCTGGACTGATTCAAGGTAGGGTATCTATTTCCCTACATTATCTGATAGATTAGCTCTAGACACGGAGATGGGAGAAATGGTTATTTCTGTGTCGAACACATCTGAATCTCTGTCAATTAGGGATTCTTCATTTGTCATGGGGTCTTGCTTTGCTACTGACATAATGACAGGGTCCATGATGGCAATGAAAAATACTTGTAAATGAGCAAAAAATGCGTGAGTTTGACGTACTGTTGAGCTTCAATTTGAATGGAGCGGTTGCACCAATCTTCCAACGTTCCAATAATTTGAAAAATAATATAATAAATACGATTGCCCCCTTTATATACTTTTTCGATTTCAGGGGCGAGGGGAAGCAGTTTGGGAAAACCCGCTTATCGCCTCGAAATGCACCTAATGGCACCATGTGGTCCCGAGATGAAACCACAATTTACTTTTCGGCCCGCTTTCGGGAATTATCCTCTGCACAAGTTCTCCCCCCGAAACGATCCGCGACCGTTGATCTGTAGCGCTCACGATATGTGTCCCATCAGGTCCCATAAACTCCGCATGGCTTCTATATTTAGCCTCCTCTCGCTAGATCTGGCCCTATCCTCGAGTTTATCACACCTCCCTATTAGTTTAATATCTCGCTAACATGATTCGTGGAAAAGATGTGCCCTCCTTAGGCAACCTTCTTAGTAGGTTCAGTGAGTGCTCAACGAGCTTGAAAATGGGAGAAACTGAGGATATTCTTTCCAATGGTGAGACTATTATGAAGGAAACCAAATCTAATACCATGTTAAAATTTTGGTATGCTCATTTAACCATAGACAATGTCACATCATTATCACCAACCATAGGCATTCACATATGCAGCCCCCAATCACAATAACCTTTTCTTAGATAGAATGATTCTGACAAGTCCACACTAGAACCAATAGATAAACCCTCACCAGAAACATCACTGCTGCAACAACAACACAATACCAATAGAGCGTACCTTCACCAAGAGAAGTGCACAAGAGAGAGATACCAAAAAGAATGATCAATGAGAGACTTCACCACTGCAACTGCTGCATCAACTTCCTCAGACTTGTGCTCCCCTTCTGCATCATCACTGCAACTGTTTCTCCTCAAACTTATGCCCTAACTGAGTGAGTGTGTGTCAAATGAGCTGGTGCCTGCCTTTATTTATACTACTCTGTCAGGTGACTTTTCTAGGTGGGGATGAATTCTCTTTCTAGGGCCTTCTAATTCTTTATTATTATTCTCCTTGGGTCGAATTCTCTTCTAGGGTTTTCACACATATTTTTAATGGTTCTCTTACTCCCAAAATATTCTATTCTAAGTACAAAGGTTACACTTGGAGGTTAATACCTCCCATAACTACCAGAACATCAACATCACATTGTGATTTTCATCAAGTTGATGGAGATACCTTGGAGATTTGGACTTGGGGGGATTCATTTTCATGGACTCTTCATGGCACTGGATCATTTGATGGATATATTTGGTTTGGGGGAGTCTCATTTCTCCTTAGTTGGATGATTGTGCTTGCTTATTTGGTGGTCTTCTTATATGTGCTTGCCTTGTTGATCACCCCTTGGTTGCATATTTGTTAGTATCTTGGAGCATGCTATCTCATTATGATGTGGTTTTGGGTGTAGTTATCTTGGATGTAACTACATCATGTTATTGGATGATGTTTCTATCCTCCCAAAGGGTTAGGAGATATATGTTTCATGACATTGTTGGAGTTTCCTAATGACTTTTGCATGATGTAGTATTATTTGTCACTAAGAGGGGTTTCCTATAATGGTCCTATTATGTTTGATATGTGGCGATGACATACTTTATTATTGGATAGATTAGCATTTTATGTTGTCCCCTTTTCTCTTATGATGTTGATATGGTTGTGCACATTACCTTGGTGGGATTTCTCTAAGTGATATGACTTAACGCTGTAACATTTGTTGGACATTACATAGGTGGAATATGTTTGATGATGTCAATACCCTCATTAATGTACTTTTTCTAAGAGGGAGTAGAGGGGTACTACATATATCTTTGGTGATCAATCCTTTTCCTAAGGTTTGATGAGGTATTTTATTGTTATAGTCCCTTCATGGAGCTTATATTTTATCATTGTGTTGTTATCATGGTGGTGTTTGCTAGAAGTTACTTCTTATTTCCATGGTACAAAACTTGTTGGATCACACCCCCCCTCATTGGCACACATGTTCATGTTGATTTAATCAGTTGGTGACTATTGGTAGGTTGGACTATGGTTTTATTTCAACATTAACCTGTGTGCACACATGTTGAGGTTGATTTAACCATTTATCGGTTAAATTAATTTTATTTATTATCTTGAAGGCAAATAGTGTGAGAACCCTACTTCTCTTGGTGGTTGTTCACAATTGGAGGGGTTATTTGTGGATTTACTATGGAATACTCCCCTCTTGGGCATAGTTTCAAAGGATATGATTATTTTATTGTTGGAGAGGGATTGACACATTCTCCTTGGAAACATTCTCTCTTGTGCACATGGTTTGTTGGAATTGGTTGATGGTATTGGGAAATGACACATGGTTTTCACATAGACATCAATGAGTTCTAACCACCTTGACACTTCTTCCTAGGGCATACTTCACATGGAGATATTGTATGATGAATTTGTCTATCTATTCTACATTTTGTCCCTTTTCGCTGGAATCCGACGACATAAATCTGCACAAAATCATAATTTTCTGTCGTTTAAATTTCATTTCTGAATGCAGAAATCGATTTAGCATGTTGAAAAACCCCTTGGGCACTTTGATTATACGTAATTAACCACTCAAATCTGCAGAGCCAACAATTTATTACCGGATTTCGAGAAAAAATAAACATAAAATATCCCAGGAAAAGGGCCAAAACGTAGAACTATTAGACTACAACTTATATGATTTGTTGGGTGGTTAAGGTAGTTACATGTCATAATTTTCTAAGGTGAACCTTTCCTAGGTACTCTCTCATCATTATTGCATGGATATTTCAGCTACACTTTTCATCATTTGATCTTCATTGGAGAGTTCCCTCACCTCTTTGACTTTGCACGTATATTATTTTATTTGAGGTGGTTATGGAGGTATTTTATTGGGAGGCGTGTGGATTTTTCATGCTCTTGATTGGTATTTTTACTACATTTGGAGCATATTCTTGGAGGGTGAACTTGTATAGACACTTATTTCTATATATGGAGGTATATATTTTATTATTTCATGGGGTTTTGGCATGGTCAAAATTCTAATTTGCCCTTATCTCCTTAGATTTGTCTTGTTGGATATTGTCCACTTGATATTTTGGGGTTTGAATACTTCATTTCTCATGAATCTCTCCATCTACTTGGCATATTTCACTTTCATCCATGGAGTTGGTTTCCTTGGGATTTGTACATGTGGATTGGTTACAAGCATTTTGTGGACCACTTGCTGATTTTGGAGGTTGGTTATGGAGTATTTTCCTAGGCGAAATATTTTATTGTTATTGTTGATATTTTGGTAGCTGCAGGAGGTATTAACCTCCACGTGTAACCTTGACAAGACTAGAATATTCTGTGGAGCAAGAGAAACCCTAAAAACGTTGGACATAACACTAGAAGACAAGTCGACTAAAGAAAATAATTAATATTGAGTTTCTATCCTCCAAAAAGAGAAATTGGCCTAGACAACTAAGAAAGAGAAGTATAAATACATGATGCCAGAGCCTATTTGGACACACACAACTCACAAGTACAAAAATTTAGTAAGTGTGGAATTTTGGAGAGTAGTTGCAGCTGCAACTATTGCAACTTGTATTTTTGGTTTTAGGCTTGGAATTTCTCTTGGTTATGGTTTGGTTATTGATTGGCTATTGGTTCTAGGGTTGCTTCCAGAATTATTCTCTCCATCAAGGTTAAGGTGCTTGGGGGTGGCTTCAGCCTATGGTTGGGTGACAATATTGCTATATTGTCTATGGTGAAACGAGCACACCTATTTTTCTAACAGGTTATGGGTTCACACTATCTTCGGACAGTCTAACCACTGGAAGATAGATTGGGAGGATTTGCTCAGTTCCAATTGTAGTTGCAGTCAAAGTTTTGCTGCAACAACGAAATCCTAACCCTCTTGTTAAGGCACCTTAAGTGAATAGCTTGAACTAGTTCCTGGATAGCCTAGTGCACCCTAGCCTAGAGCATCTCTTGATACTCTCAAGTTTGAGTTTTTTGGTCAAATTCAAAAGTTGACCAAGTCAAAGTCAAAGGTTGGCCAAGTCAAAGTAGTCAAGACTTACTCTATGAAGTCAGAAAACAAGTTAGAAGGGGATTCTAACTTCAAATCATGGAAGACAAGGATTGACCACATCCGTGCCAAGAATAAAGTGTTGGTTATTGTGAAAGGAAATATCGTGGAACCACAGTTTGAAGAAGGAAAAGAAAAGGAACCTCAGAACATTGTAGTTATGGAGAAGTTTAAGGACAATGACATCAAAACTATGAGTATCATAGTGGACTTGTTGGAATGTTTACAGGAAGAGTGTGCTTTTCATCGATGGCAAGAACAAAAGGCGGAGCAGAAGGTGAGAAATATCAGGAGGAAGAGCTACAATGGTTGTTGGGTCACCGATCCAAAGGACCTTCAACCGAATACCTGACAACCGTTGGATCATTCTAAGTGGAAGGACATGATAAGCTAGAAGAGAAACACCAAAGATAGATCGACCCATCGATCTAAGAACATGATCGATGGAAAACATTTGGCTCACATCAAAAGTTGCGAGGAGGTTACTGTTCGGGGAATCTCACTTTGGGAGAATTGGAAACTTGAAAGTTGAATTACCAGAAGCCCGAAATTCGAAATGAATAAGGACCATCGGATCTGGAGAAAATGCGATGACTGTTAGATTAGGGAGAACCACGTCAGTAGACCAAGTCTACAAGGACATGTGGTAGACCAAGTTGGCAGACCACGTCAACAAGGACACATGGCGCAATCAAACAATGATAAGTGTAAAGTTGAATCAAAATTTTAGGTACGTGCAAATCATGAACCTGAGTGACACGTGGCAGCTACTTGACTCGTGACATGCCATCAAGTGACGTAAGTAAGTTATGTCACTCTGGGAGTTTAACTTTGGGAGTTTTACCACCAGCACTTGCCCAAAGTCCCAAATTTCGAAGTCCTGAAGTGGACATGAAACGTCCGATCTGAAGATCACTTCAGGATCATTCTCGACCGTCGATATACTACAATGGAAGGATAGTGTAAGTGGAAGTATTAACTGACAACAAGCGGTCTCCACCACTTATGAATTACTCAGCAGGTGATCACTCCGGAGGAAAATGGAACAACGATTAGCCTAAAGTCCCGAATTCCTGAACGTCGAAGACCCGAGGGCCGAAGAATATCCAGGCTGTCGATTTCCAGAAGGACGTGTGGAAAAAATCTATGCAGTTCGGGGAAAAACACTCCGGGAGATAGTGAAGGAAGCGAAGTTGAGATTTGAAATTCCCAAAGCTCGAAGAGCCGAAGGAGCTGAGGAACATCAATATGTAGGAGGACACACGTCAACAGATCGTGAACTCTGGGTATGAAATACTCGAAGCCCCGAAGTGAATCTCGACTGTTGATAGAGAAGTGTGCCAAGGGCCGTCGATCTGGTCTTGGTAGAAAGTGCCAAAGTCCCGAAGCAGACTAGAGACGTTGATTTGAGGAGGACATGTGGCAGGAATCTGTGGACTTTGACTAAAAGCGTTCTGGGAGAGCGTGAAGGTTGAGAATTGAAATCACCGAAGCCCAGAGTAGCGAAGCAGATCTTGACCGTTGATCGAGAAAAGGGACACACTGATCCAGATGGATATCAGTGGCCACCCACCTTTTCCAACTGGCTCAAAACAGTTTTCTAACATTTT
>SNQJ01S0074333.1:37391-51360 GCA_010110895.2 Picea sitchensis
TGGAGACATTACATTCTTGGGAAGGAGACAATCATCCACACTAATCATAAGCCACTGCAGTTCATGCAGACACAGGGAAAACTGCAGAATGACCGCCATCAAAAGTGGTCCACATACTTGCAGAAATTCCACCTCAACATCAAGTATAAAACAAGAAGCACCAATCGTGTCGTTGATTGCCTTAGAAGACCGCCAGTTGTGGCACTCACCACGGTGCTAGACTCTTGTGGCCATGAAACATCTGGATGGCCCTAACTCTATAAGATAGACCCTGACTTCACCACCACCTACCAAATGTTGGGTGCAAATGCAGTTGTCAATAATTTCCATCTTCAGGATGGGTTGTTGTGTTGTCTTGGCCATATCTGTGTTCCATCAAGTGAGCGAGCGAAGCTGATCTGGGAAGGCCACTATAGTCGGGTGGCAGGACGTTTCGGTGTCGAAAAGACAGTGGCGATGCTACAGAAACATTTCTACTGGCCGAAACTTCGACCGGATGTCGACAAGTATATCAGGTCCTACATTGCCTATGCTATTGCCAAACCGACCACTAAGAAATAGGGCCTGTACACCCCTCTTCCTACTCCTAATAGGCCATGGGAATCCATCTCAATGGACTATATGTCGGGCCTCCTATCCACCAAGCGGGGAAATGACTGTGTTTTTGTGGTTGTTGATCGCTTTTCTAAGATGGCGATTCTGGTTTCCTGCAAGAAGAGCATCACAGCAGAGGCCACTGCCAAGCTCTTCTTTGAACGAGTCTAGGTACATTTTGGAATTCCACAAACCATTGTATCAGATTGAGATAGTCGATTTCTCAGCACATTCTGGTCGAGCCTCTGGTCACTGCTGGACACCAAGCTCACCAAATCCACGGCCTTCCACCCCCAGACAGATGGCCAAAATGAGGTTGTAAATCGAATGATTGTGCATATCCTTCGCATGTATAATTCAAAGAACCCTTGCACATGGGATGAGAGCCTTCCCTATGTCCAGCATAGCTACAACCGAGCCTTGCATATCTCAACCGGCCACAACCCCTTTCAAGTGGGGTTGGGATTCCAACCATTGGGTCCCATAGATGTTGCACTTCCCCTTGCGGTCACCTCGACTGACTCATATCCTGCTCCAAATGAAGCTGACAAAGCCACCTAGTTCATTGAGAGGATCCAACACATCCAGCAACAGGTTTATGGTATCCTACAGAAGTCCAATGACAAGTACAAACATTGCCATGATCAACATCGGGTGTCGCATAAGTTTCAGGTGGGCCACAAAGTTTGGTTGCACTTGCAGAAAGAACGCCTTACATGACCCCATTGAAAGATTCACCCACTTTGTTATGGACCGTACACTATCACCAAGGCCATGGGGGATAATGATTTTGAGCTCAACATTCCTCCTTTCCATGGCCTACACCCAGTGTTCAACGTGGATCTCCTTCGCCCTTATTTCCCACCATTATTGGACACCTCAGAAGTAGCAGAACAACTGACACCAAAAGAGCTCAACCCCGACTACATACAACAGGAATCCAATGATTAGATTGTGGATAGACAAATCAAGGGCACTCGACAACAAAGTATCCAACTTTATCGAGTCATCAAAGCAGGGCATCTCCTGCACCAAGGAAAGTGGCTCACCCGGGGCCAAATTCAACAACAATTTCCTCATCTAATGGGGGACCTCAATGCAATGGATACCATTGATTCCTAAGGACGGAGGATTGATCCATATGGATATCGGTGGCCACCCACCTTTTCCAACTGGCTCAAAACAGTTTTCTGACATTTTTGGCAATTTACTATTTTTAGCAGTTTTTACTTTCGGGGCCATTTTGAGGGCCTAAATGAAGGTTTTTTGGTATCGAGCTCCTAAGTGATATCCAAATACATGATTGAGCTCCCAAAATGAATCTCCTCTATGATACCTTTCCAACGGGCTATCACACGCCTAAAACGAAGATCGTATGCAAAAGTTATGACCCCAGGAAGTTGATGTACTAGCTTACCCAAACGGGGCCCACATGACTTTTGACGCTTCATCTCCTAGGGTTAGGTTTTTGGATGTCTAGGGTTTTTTTCATTCTTGCTTATTGTAAAAAGGCCTTCAGAGCATCATTGTAACTTTCATCTTGCGAATGCGCGCTGCCGTCACATCTCTTCTCAGAGATAAGCCGCCACCATTCCAACAAGCTTGTTTCCTCTGCATTTTATAGTTTCAGCTTATTTAGTTATTGAATAGAAAACCAATTTTACTGTATCTCTATTATTTTGTGTTAAGCACCTGTTAATAATCTGTATTCATTTCATTCTTCTCATAAAATTTGGATCACACACGTCATTGGATTTTCAACTCCGAAAGATCGACGTACGAAGGAAATCAAGGTTTGAGAGTTGAAACTACTGAAGCCCGGATCACGAAATAAGCTGTAGCCGTTGATTTGGAAGGGAGCTACGTGTCAATAGATCGTGGAGATCTGGGATCACGTGTGGAAGGAGGAAATGAGGCAGATAACAACCATTGATCGAGAGGCATCACCAAGGGATTGGAGTCAATGGTCGTGCTCAATTGCAGGGTCAGAACATGCTCGGGTATTAATTTTTGTTGAGCGGGACACAATAAAAACCACGGTATCGCCAAAGGCATACATGGAGCTCTGTAGTGAATTGCAGGGAAAAAAGTGGGTTTCCCTCAAACCGCCTCTGGCCACTCGTGCAATTGCATGGTGGTCACATGATAACATCGCCCAAGGTGACATCAACAGATATTGGGGAAGGAGCTAGTGCTGCTAGGCTCCACATTGGAGGTTATGCATTGAAAAATAAAAAAATGCCTCTACATGTATAATCCAACGACGTTGATCAAACATAATTTGATCGAAGGGTTTCTATTTCACTTCGTGGTTTCTTGATCAGTTATGATTTAGTTACAGTAATTGAATCATTGGAGATGCAGAGTGTAACGGATGATGAGAGTAGGAATAAAAGAAAGATTCCATGATAGAGGAAGGATGCCGTTTCTTTGTAAAGCAAGTTTGATAGTTATTCACGCATGTAGAAGGAAACCAAGCATATGTGCGAAAGTATAGAAGGGAGGCATAGCGCATAGAACAAACATGGTGCACATAGCGTAAAATGCAGAAGAACAAAAAACACAAGAATATGTGAGCATGAAGACACTGATTCAGGCAGAGTAGAGCAGTGTAGCAGAACAATGATGAGACTAGTAAGACATTGATAAATACTGTATCACTGTAATAAATTTCAGAAAGAAAATATTTATATCTTAGGGTGGTAGGAAGGTGCTAGGTGTTAGTGTCAGAAGTCACTCCTGGATTTCTTGCAGGAGCAGAGCCCGACGCCCATCAGTTTTATGTCACAATTTGTTTAATGGGGTGATCGAATGGGTAAAGACTCGAGAAGATATAGCTTTAACTCAGGAAACCGGGCCTAGTATGTAGAAAGCAAGGGAGGTCTTGATCCAACTTCCGTCAGTAAATGGATTAAAGGGTGGTAGATGGAAGACTTGTGCGAAGGGCGAGCAAGACTGCCTCGGGCGATAGGCCTTCGGAAGCTTGAGGATGAAAAACTCGGAAGCCAAGATCCTCTTGGTTCAGAGCTTCAAGGAGCTGAGGGGTGACTCGACTGAATCCTTCAATTCCAAGTCGTTCAGTGCTAAGAAAATCACAGGAACCGATTAGAAACAATGTAACTGTTACAATGATCCAACCTACATAATCCTATAACAGCTACAACTCGACTGGATCCTCCAATTCCGAGCTGTTCTAACACAGTAAAAAAAGAGATGGAAAAGAGGCTGACATACATAAAGTAAGAAGTCCCAAATGCTTTATACATAAACCAGAGTGACCAGCGCTTCATCAAAACTTTACAATCGGGAGCCTTGCTCAACCATTGATCCATTACAAAATACAAAGACTGAGTCTATATACTTAGAAAAATTCGCCTAACAGAGGCATGTTCAGTCATCCAAAGCTTGGGGTCCCTTCAGCCAAATTCGGACGGGTATTCTTTGTCAGATGCCACCTTAACTGCGCATGGCTCCTGCAAGGGGAGTAGCTGAGCCATTAAGTGCCGATCTAGCATGTGTAGATCTCCTCCAGTTAGTCGAGAACTCGGCATGGATTCTCTGGAAAAATGGGTACACAGGACCCTCTCGAGCAGACCGCTTGCCCGACCCTCCATACCTCACACTTAATGAATGAGGAGAGGTTTCAACCACCCCTTCTTGCCTTCATTTACTCCAAGCGAAGACCAGGATCGAGGTCGAATCTGATGGCACCTGGAGATCGTGGTGATCCCCCCTGTGAACAAACACGACGCCTTTGGCCCCTCCCGTGCAACTCTTTTCTTTCCCAAGTGACCACGGGCTGTGACCCTGTGTTTACTCTCAAAGGCACTTTTCGGCGTTCGCGAATAGGAAGGGGCTGATCCCTACTTCTTGAAATCGCGATGAGAGAAACGTCGAGGCGACTTAATCTGGTGCCACATGTCCCTCTCAGATCTGACAGTCCTGAACTCGCTCGGTGATACTGCGGGCCCAGGTCTTGGACGCTCCCGACACCTCGCGCATCGGGAATATGACGGAGCTGCTCCTTCCACCTCAGAGTCACGATGGGAGAAACGTCGAGATGGCTCAGTTGGCCACCAGGTGTCCCCTTTGGATGGATGGCTGAGAATGCTTGGTGATACCACAGGTACGACTTTCAACGCTTTCGACATTTTCGGGGTTTGGAGTTTTGAGATGTAGAACAACATGAAACTCTCACCCCTCAAACTCCTGAATGCCGAAACGACGACGCGACTAAATCTCGCGCCACGCGTCTTCTGGATGGACGACTGCTAACCTTCCTTGCACACAATATGGGCGCTATCTGTCGCACTAACTTCGGTGCAACTCTGCTAACTACGATTCCCCGTCGATTGTCAATCTACTCCTATGGATGAATCCTGACCATCGACAGTATAATCTTGCCCGCTAACTTGCTTGGAAGCCAAAAAATGATATTTTTCCAGGCTGCACTCGGGCGCTTCTCACACCACTTGTAGACCTGAACACTCTCGTGCCTCAGACGATAAATGTTACTAACATTAGGATCCATGGGGGATAGAGTCATCCCTGTGATGATCTAAGGACTCATTTTGCAGTTCCAGTGCCTTGCTGTTGGGCTATGGAGTCATTTATTAAGCCGAAAAATCAAATCAAAATAAACAAGGAACCAAAAGGACAATATTTACAAACAAAGGAGCCATCGAAGGCTCAGATAAAACACTTCTTCAGAAAATGCCCATTTACTGGGATGCTGAAAACTTCTTCACCCTCCAAACCCTGCAGCCAGTATGTGTTATTTGAGAAAACCTCAGAGATTTTGAAGGGCCCGATCCACAGGGCTTCAAATTTTCTGTGCTTTCCCTTATCTTGTTTAGGAGCATCCCATTTCAGCACCAGGACTCCTATCCAAAATTCTTCCTTCTTGGCCTTCTTATCGAAAACCTGATTGATCCTTTGTTGATGGTCCTGAATTCTGTCCATTGCCTGCTCCCTGGCCTGCTGGACCTTCACTAGCTGATGAATCCTTCTGATCATGTCATCAGGCTCCTCCTGATGATCTTGAAGGAATTTTTCTACAGGAATGGATAGATGAGAGGGAAAAACAACCTCTACTCCATAGACTAACTGGAAAGGAGAGACGCCTATAGATCTCTTCGTGGTCACTCGATCGACCCATAGAGCAAATTTCAATCTTGAATGCCAGGCCTTCTTGTTGTCTTCCAACAGCCTTTTGATGATCCTTATCAGGATTTTGTTGGAGGATTCTGCTAAACCGTTTCCCTGTGGGTAGTATGGGGTGGAGTGAATCAGTTTGATCCCGAATTTCTCATAGAAATTGGCTAATGGCTTAGCCCTGAAAGCGGCTGCGTTATCAGTGAAAATCTTACTTGGGCAGCCGAACCTTGTGATGAGGTCCTCCAGGAACCAAATTATTACCTTGTGGGAAGCACTCCTGGTGGGAACAAATTCAGTCCACTTGGTGAAGAAATCAGTAGCCGTCAAGATCCATCTGTGCTTCCCACTGGAAGCAGGGTGAATTTCTCCAATGAAATCTAGGCCCCATTGCTGGAAAGGTCATGAAACAACCACAGGATTTAACGATAGAGACTTGAGCTATTTTTTTCCTGCAAATCTTTGACATTTGGTGCAAGCTCGGACCCTTCTGCAGACGTTAGTGAATATGGTGGGCCAGTAGTATCCAACCCTGAGGATTTTAAGGGCTGTGGCCTTCTAGAAATGGTGCCCTCCACATAGGCCGCTGTGAAATTCAAACGTGATCCTGTTGGCCTCTTGTGGATCCATGCATTTTAAAAGTACCCCCATGGGGTCTTTCCAGTATAAAATTTGATCGATAAGGCAGTATCTGACTTCCTTGAGCTTTAGAGCTCTTGCTTTGTTTCTTTGCAGGCCGTCTGGAGGCCGCAACTCTTGTAGAAAGTATATGACATCCTTATACCAAGGACATCGAGCCAATGGGGGCTCCCTTTGAGGGTCCATGTCAGACAACTGACCCTGGTGAATTCCTGAGCATTCGTTGATGAAACTTATCCCCAAATCTTGGTAATTAACTTCAACCAACAACTTGGCTAAACCCTGACCTTTGATCAATTTGGTAGGCTTTATTTCCAAGTCAAATTCTAGAATCCTAGCTATCCACTTACTCCTTTTCCCGTCTATCTCAGGCTGAATAAGAATTTCTTTAACAACAACTGAGGGGACATAAGGGATGATTTTTGACTGCAGGACATAGACTCTAAATGCCTTGAGGGCCTTTACCAGAGCATAGGCCTGTTTCTCCATAGTGTCATACCTGACTTCGACATCCCTCAATGCTCAGCTGAAATAGGCAATAGGATGCTCTAGCCCATCCTTGTTTGTCTATAATAAAACAACGGCTACCGTGTCAGGTGAAGCAAAGGAGAAAATGAGGAAATCCTTTGAGTAATCGGGACTGATAAGCACGGGGGCTTCAGACAGGGCCTTCTTTATTTTATCAAAGGAATTTCGTGATTCATAAGTCCACTTCACTTCATTTCCTTTCCTTAACATGGCTGTTATAAGTTTTACCTCCTCAACAAAGTTGGGCACAAACCTCCTCAGAAAATTAATCTTACCAAGGAAAGATTGGACCTCCTTCTTGGACCTCGGGACTGATAAGGCTTGTATTGCCTCAACTCTGCTAGGGTCAATCCTGACTCCTTTCACTGATACTATGTGGCCTAGTAACTTTCCCTCCTGCATGGCGAACAAAGATTTCTTGGGGTTTAATGAAATGCCAAAACTCCTGCATTTCAGGAAAACCTTCCTGAGATGACAACAATGTTCCTTATCAGATTTCGAAAATACTGTGATATCATCCAGATAAATGACCACAAATTTATCCTTTTCCCCAATGAAAGCTATGTCCATGGCACGTTGAAATGTTGCCCCTGCATTCATCAATCCAAAAGGCATCTTGGCATACATGAATGTGCCCCATGGAGTGGTAAATGCCATCTTTTCCCTGTCCTCAGGCAGAACAGAGACTTGATTGTAGCCAGAGAAACCGTCGATCATGGACATCCTGGANGCCCCTGCATTCATCAATCCAAAAGGCATCTTGGCATACATGAATGTGCCCCATGGAGTGGTAAATGCCATCTTTTCCCTGTCCTCAGGCAGAACAGAGACTTGATTGTAGCCAGAGAAACCGTCGATCATGGACATCCTGGATGCTCCTGTTACCCTCTGCAGTATATGTTCCATCTTTGGTAAGGGGTAGTTATCCTTCCGTGAGATCTTATTCAGGTTTCTGAAGTCTACACAGAGTCTGATTTCTCCATTATTTTTCCTTACTGGTACTAGGTTGGCCACCCACTCTGAATATCTCAATGGTACGATGATCTGGTCCTGCAACAGCTTTTTCACTTCCCTCTCCATGATAGGCAGTAGCATAGGATTGATCTGTCTTAGCTTCTGCCTAAATGGCTTTGCCTCCCCCTTTAATGGGATTTTATGCTCGATGAAAAAAGTGTCATATGTTTTGAGGTCTTCGTAGGTCCAGGCGAAAACATCAACAAATTCCCCTAAAAGTCCAATGTATTCAGACCTCTGCTCCTCTCTCAGACTTCTTGACAATTTGACAAACTTGGGATCACTCTCGGTACTGATGTTGCACTGAATAGTACCAGCATCATCCTCCGATATTTCCCCTTTTAATGACACATCATTTCTATCAAAAATCCTTTCCAAAGGAACCAGTCCTCTTGGAATATGGTTGCTGGGGAGCTGCACGATGTTACGCTCTGCTATTTTGCTCAGAAACTTACCCCCATCAAGCTCTTCTTTAGAGACAAAATCTTGGTCGATATGCATCTCTGAAAATTCTTCGACAGTCTCCAAGAATTTCTTGATCTCGAGATCATCCTCGAATACCTTTCAATGTTTGACATTGTCAGGTATGGAGGGTCTGTATTTTACTTCTACATCATATCTGAATTTGGGCGACAAGGGTACTTTGAAATTGCTCGCTGACGTAGCCAAGGAATCTGCCACTGTTGTCTCCTCTCTAGGGATGAAAGAAATGTTAAATGCTGAGAAGAAAATGTCAATTAGGTCCCATACCTCATTTCTGTAACTCCTGAGTCGAGGATGCTTAGCCTGATAAGCGCTTCTGACCTGCTGGACCACCAACTCTGCATCTCCGAACACTGCTACTTCCTAGATTCCCATTTCCCTTGTAGCTCTTAATCCTAGAACAAGAGCTTCATACTCTACCACATTGTTGGTAGCTTCAAATTCTAGTTTGTATGACATAGATATGGTTTCTTGAGCAGGTGACACAAAAAACACCCCAGCTCCAGCACCTTCCCTGGAACAAGCTCCATGAAAAAATATTTTCCAGACGGGGGTGATAGAGGGAGGAAATTCATGGGAAGTGGCGGACGACTTTCTGAGTTTTAGAAGGGGCTCGTGAGAATTAGTGAGTTGTAGTACACTGGAACCTAAATCAGTGTCCAAGGAAAAAATGGGATGGTTGGTAGGGTTGGCCTCATCACTGATTATATAGGCCAGTTGGGCTTCCCTGTATAGCCTCCTATGTTCTCCTCCAAACACTGGGATAGTAGCATACGTGAGGTCCATCTGTAAAGTCCCCCCCAGTCTTTTTATCCAAGATCTTGATAACAACATACCGAACTTGGGGGGGACATCAACCACTACAATATCCATGACCACACTTTTCATGGGCAACTGAACTAAGGTCATGACCAGGTCTTTAATAACTCCTAGACATTGAACCTTTATGGAGTCAAAGGAATAGAGGTCATGATAGGCTCGGGTGACTTCTAGTCCTAATTCTTCCATGACATTTTTGGGCATGAGGTTGTGAGAAGCCCTTGAATCCATCAGGGAGTTGTGCAATACCTTATCATGTATGTTGAGGGAAGTGTAGAAGGGAGGGGATGAGTCATTCCTGTCTTCTACCATAGGACCTAGGAAAACTGTAGGCTTTTAATCTTGAAAATTGATGGAGTTTGTGAGAAGGCATGAGACCTCAGACTATAAAATCTCAGAGAAACGTTTCTTGAACCCTTCATGTTTAATCAATTCGGTTAGGGGCACAAGGATTCTGATCTTTTGAATTTCATGCTCTAAATTAAAAGAAGAGGTAAGCTTCAGGATTTCTCTTATTTCGGGAACATGACTCTGGACTATGGGAGAGAGGGGTCGAGGCTTCTTACCTCTGTGACTGTCTACTACTTCATTAGCAGGTCTCTCTGTGCTAGTGGACTGCTCAGGGACATTAGGTGCTATTGTCTTTTTCCTAGACCTCAGATCATAGCTGCCTTGGCTGCCACTAGTCTTGTCTCCCTTGCTCAGTTCATTTAGCTGACTGTCCATGAGAGACTCCTCGTATGCTGATTGAGTGAGATGAGTAAAAGGGGGAGTGTCTCCGAAGCAATGGATTTCAGGATCAAGATTATCTGTTTCCCCTTCTTCCCCCTTGGCCACAAAATTGTTTTGAAAAGGGGCCTGAATCTTCTGGTCTTCTCTGTCTCTTCCCCTCTCCCTTTGCACAGTCGGGGAAGTAATATTGTTTGGCCTCTTGAAACCTCCTTTGTTTTCGGTGTTTTTGGGGCCCTTGCATGCTTGCCTCTCCTCCACCTTCATTCTCTCCATCTCTGCAGACAGAGACTTCACCATCTTGGTCAGCTCATCCACTTGAGGGTGGGACACCCATGGGCCAGAAGTGGAGGCTTCCGACTTTCCCTTTCTTCTGTCTGCATCGGACTTGTTCCTCAGTTTGTCAGTTGCTAATACATTGGATTCCACTTCTATGGACGCATATTGCATTTGAGATAAGAAGGTGGCTCTTTTTTCTCTCAATAAAATACAGAAATCAGGGCCAAACGCACTAGCATAAGAAATCTTAGCCGAGGCTTATGAGGGTTTTATTTCGGCAGGGATTTTGTTATACATTTTATTGAATATTTTGGAGAAGTCTGAGACAGAATCCCCTTCCATATTCTTCAAAGACCCGAACTTTATCATGTAATACATGAAATCCTTCCTATCTCCCCACTGCCTCAGGAAAACACTATCCAAGGCTTCAATCCCAACAATAGATCCGGGGGCCAATCCTCTAAACCACTTCCTCACCTCACCATCCAGGCTCTGAACGAAGACTCTCATCCAGAAATCTTCATTTTCAATGTTCAGGTTGTCTGCATAACTGTAGAAAGCAGCCAAGTGCTCTTCCGCAGTTATGTCCCCTTCCCCAGTGAACTTGGGCATATACTTCAATAAATCTCCAGCGGGGAGAGGATTCATAGGATGAGGTAGGATTAAGGGAGCATATTTGGCAGTGACTATGGAATCCATTCTATTTATAGGGGGATTAGCGCCAGCCATATGAATATTGGGTGGAGGAGAAATTGGAGGAGAAGGAGTTCACGAAGGGGCTACTGGGAAAGAGTCTCGAAGCGGAATGGGAAACAAAAGGGTATTTAAAGAGAAGGCTAACGGGTTCAAATCAACAGATGATCCACTTTGTGTAGGAGTGGTAACAGTAACGAGAGGAGGAGTGGTAAAGATAGGAGTGGGGAAGTCTTCTGTGGTCCTGGGTCTACACCAAGGTACGGCTTCAGAGGAGAGAGGAGCGACAAGGATTTCTCCCTCCAATCCCAGACCAGGAGGGGAAAAATCAGCAAGAACACTCCCGAAATTCAGGAAATGGTAAACCTCAGAAAGAGGTGTATTAAGAAACTGAGGAGGAGAAAATGGAGTTCCTATAGAAGGAGACGGTGGATTACCTGGTTCGGCGGTGGAAGCTTCTTCTTCAGGGGCCTTTCATTTTTTGAGAACCATCTATGGATCAGTTTCAGGTGTCGCTAGTGGCAGCTGAGGATGAGACCGCGTGTGTCTACCTCTGAAAGCCACAATGGACACGGCAGGTTCGCCACAGTGGAGTCGTCACAATGGAATCGCCAGGTGCACAGTAGCAATCTTCAAAGGCTCTGATACCTGATGCACCTTCAGAATCAGAGGTTCAATGTCGTTCAATCCCAGGGAAAATTTTTAACTTCATCCCCGACAACGACGCCAGAAATGTTAGCGTCAGAAGTCACCCCTGGATTGCAGCAGGAGCAGAGCCCGACGCCCATCAATTTATGTCACAATTTGTTTAATGGGGTGATCGAATGGGTAAAGAATCGAGAAGATATAGCTTTAACTCAGGAAACCGAGCCTAGTATGTAGAAAGAAAGGGAGGTCTTGATCCAACTTCTGTCAGTAAATGGATTAAAGGGTGGTAGATGGAAGATTTGTGAGAAGGGCGAGCAAGACTGCCTCGGGCGATAGGCCTTCGGAAGCTTGAGGATGAAGAACTCGGAAGCCAAGATCCTCTTGGTCCAGAGCTTCAAGGAGATGAGAGGTGACTCGACTGAATCCTTCAATTCCAAGTCATTCAACGCTAAGAAAATCATAGGAACTGATTAGAAACAATGTAACTGTTACAGTGATCCAACCTACATCATCCTATAACAACTACAACTCGACTGGATCCTCCAATTCCGAGCTATTCTAACACAGTAAACAAAGAGATGGAAAAGAGGTTGACATCCATAAAGTAAGAAGTCTCAAATGCTTTATACATAAACCAGAGCGACCATCACTTCATCAAAACTTTACAATAGGGATCCTTTCTCAACCATCGATCCATTACAAAATACAAAGACTGAGTCTATATACTCAGAAAAATTCACCTAACAGAGGCATGTTCAGTCATCCAAAGCTTGGTGTCCCTTCAGCCAAATTCGGACGGGTATTCTTTGTCAGACGCCACCTTAACTGCACGTGGCTCCTGCAAGGGGAGTAGCTGAGCCATTAAGTGCCGAGCTAGCATGTGCAGACCTCCTCTGGTTAGTTGAGAACTCGGCATGGCTTCTTTGGAAAAATGGGTACACAGGACCCTCTCGAGCAGACCGCTTGCCCTCCATACCTCACACTTAATGAATGAGGAGAGGTTTCAACCACCCTTTCTTGCCTTCATTTACTCCAAGCGAAGACCAGGATCGAGGTCAAATCTGATGGCACCTGGAGATCGCGGTGATCCACCCTGTGAACAAACACGATGCCTTTGGCCCCTCCCGTGCAGCTCTTTTCTTTCCCAAGTGACCACGGGCTGTGACCCTATGTTTACTCTCAAAGGCACTTTTTAACGTTCGCGAATAGGAAGGGGCTGATCCCTGCTTCTTGAAATCGCGATGAGCGAAACGTCGAGGCGGCTTAATCTGGCGCCATGCGTCCCTCTCAGATCTGACGGTCCTGAACTCGCTCGACGATACTCCAGGCCCGGGTCTTGGACGCTCTCGGCACCTCACGCATCAGGAATATGATGGAGCTGCTCCTTGCACCTCGGAGTCGCGATGGGTGAAACACCAAGATGGCTCAGTTGGCCTCCAGGTGTCCCCTTTGGATGGAAAACTGAGAATGCTTCGTGGTACCGCAGGCCCGACTTTCAGCGCTTTCGGCATTTTTGGGGTTCGGGGTTTTGAGATGTAGAACAACATGAAACTCTCACCCCTCGAACTCCCGAATGCCGAAACGCCAACGCGACTAAATATCGCACCAGACATCTTCTGGATGGATCACTGCTAACCTTCCTTGCACACAATATGAGAACTATCTTTCGCGCTAACTTCGGCGAAACTCTGCTAACTGCGATTTCCTGCCGACCGTCGATCTGCTCCTATGGATGAATCCTGACCATCGACAATATAATCTTGCCCGCTAACTTGCTTGGAAGCCAAAAAATGAGATTTTTCCGGGCTGCACTCGGGCGCTTCTCGCGCCACTTGTAGACTTGAACACTCTCGTGCCTCGGACGAGAAATGTTACTAATACTAGGGACGACTGTTGTCCTCAGAGTATCAAGTGGGTTCTTGAACACATGGAGTTGTAGCTTCCATCTGGTTGCAACTAGAAAAAACAGGGTGATAGGGTGGTGCAAGAGAGAACCATTGTTCTTTGTTATACAGGTTGGTGCCTGTGTGATTGGAAGTTAGTGCTTCCATCCAGTTGGTGTTGGAACACTCAGGGAGTTGGTGCTTCATTCTAGTGGGTGCTAGAGAAATTAGGGAGTTGGTGCTCCCAACAAGTTGCAGCTTGTAAAACAAAGGTGGTATCCTCACAAAGAGTTGGTTCTCATAAGAATGATAATGTACATAAAATAAAGACTACTTATCATATTAAGAAGAAGAGGTTTTCTCCCTTTATGGGTTTCCTCAAGAATATCTGTCTTTGTATACTTTATGTGTGTGATTGATGTGGAATACTTTATTGCTTACTTCCCTAAATTATTGTTATCATCATTGAGTGTTCTGTAATGAGTTTAAACTAGGTATAATTGTTT
>SNQJ01S0074334.1:10624-29797 GCA_010110895.2 Picea sitchensis
GATACTTGATTGGAATGTGCTTCATCTTGGAGTGCATCATCGGGTTCTTTGAGATATTGATGGTGCTTGTATTATCACAATAGATTGGAATGGGCTCATCATACTCAACCTGTATATCTGTCAGAGTTTGTTTCATCCATAGAACCTGTGTACAACATGTTTCTGGTGCAATATACTCTACTTCGGCTATAGATAAGGATATTGATGATTGTTTCTTTCTTAGCCATGAAACGAAACACTCACCCAAGTAGAACGTTGCTCCACTGATGCTTCGTCGGTCATCAATGCAACCTTCCCAATCTGCATCTGTGTACACAATAAGTGATAGACCATTTCCTTTTGGATACCATAATCTAAACTATTATGTTCCTTTGAGATATCTGAAAATGCTCTTCACTGCTAACACATGTGATTCCTTTAGTTTTGCTTGAAATCATGCCACATGTCCAACTGGCTCCATTACATCTAGTCTGGATGTTTTCACATATAGTAAGCTACCAATCATTGACCTGTATTTCCTCTGGTCTGTAGACTTTGAATCATCATCTTTGCCAAACTTGCAACTGGTTTTCATAGGAGTGGTAATTGGTTTGCAATATTCCATTCCGAACCTCTTTAGCATTTCTCTGATATACTTAGTTTGAGAAATAAAAATTCCTTGGTTGCTTTGACATATCTGAAGACCCAAAAATAAGGATAGTTCTCCGAGTAATAACATTTCAAATTCATTCTGCATATCCTTTGAAAATTTATGGCTTAACATGTCATCATTGCTTCCAAAAAGAATATCATCAACATAAACTTTAATTAATAAAATACTATCTTGATTTACCTTGATGTAGAGGTTGTTGTCTGCACTTCCTTTTCTGAACCCTACCTATTGTAGATATTTATCCAGTCCAGAGTACCATGCTCTAGGAGCCTGTTGTTCAATGTAGACTTCTTCTTCAAGTTCCTCGTTCAGAAAAGTTGATTTCACGTCCATATCTATCCATACTGTTCAAGACTTTGCTACACAACTGTCCATAATTTTGACTCATATGTCATTGTACTATCATGAAGTACTACTACAACTGATTACTCTATCATATTGTACTTCTGCTAACTGAATGCACTGAATTAGTCTACTCAAATTCTGCAAGTTGCTTGAAGGATGGTTCTCTGGTCTATCTCAGCTACCACATAGACTCCCCCTATCTAATATTCATATTACTTGGGAGTCTCTAAGTCGGATGGCTCAGAACAATTCTTGCCTGATGTGTATTCATCATCATCTTCATTGGTAGATTCATCATCTCTCTGAACTCTAACTTCTTTCTTTTTTTTCTGTGGATTCATCTTTCACTACAATGCCTGAAAGTACAATCTCTTGAATCTATTCCTTATTTACATGTCCTTTTTTTTAGTTATTTTCCAAACCTTTATGTATCTGACATCTTCTTTTTCTCTGTAGAATTTTCTTCATCTCGTTTTATTTCCAATCTTACGATCTCTGGTACCTAGTCTTTATTCACATGTTCTTCCTATTTTCTTATCCATACTTTCTTATATCTGACACTAGTGTTCTCTTTCATGGAAGTATCGATCATGCTTCTACAATCACTAGCTATGTATCCATAGTTATGAAATTTGTAACATTCAATGTTACATGGAGCCACATAGGCACTTCTTGCTTGAACATTCTTTTATAATCCCTGCAATCTGCAACCTTATGTCCAAAATTAGTACAATAAAAACAATGACCATAAAAGAAATTTTCATACCTAGGAGTGATTGATCTTCTTTGTATTTTAGTCCTTCTGAATTTTTGCCTTGACTGATCATGATCATGATTGAAGCTTCTTTGTGACTTGAACATGGATGGTCTTCTTGAAGATATATCTTCAATAGTTTTCTTAGATTCTGGTTGACCATTATTCTTTCCTTTGAGTACTTTTGCATAACTCTTTCTATTTTATTCATTCTTCTTTTCTAGCAACCTAGAGTGCTTCTCTTCATTCTCTATAACTGATGTGGATGTTTCTATCTCTTCAATGTTCTTGTTGAGATTGATGATTTTACTTCTTAATGTGACAACTTCTTATTCAACCTTCTCAACCTCTTCTTGTTTCTTCATTATCCGAGACTTCATGACTTCTTCTGTTCTTTTCGCTTCTCCAAGATGAATTTTTAATGTGATTATTTCTTCTTCAAGTCCTTTCTCTTCTTGACCAAACTCTGCCTCAAGCTGGCTTAGATTGTTATTTCTTTCCTTAAGATGATCTATCAATATCTTCTCTCATTTCTGCTTCTTCCTTCCGTGCTGTTATGTTAGCTTCCAAATACTACTTTTGATATTCAAGATTTTCTTCAATCTTTCTGGCTTCCTCTAGCTAAGTTCTTAAGTTATCAATGACCTGTTGGGCTTCTTAAAAAATGTGAACACTTTCCTTTTGTTTCATCAGTTCTTTCTTGAGTGAATTATTTTCTTCTCTTAGTTCATATAAAGCACTAGTCAATTCTGCTTCATAATTGTCTTCCTTTTCAATTAGTTTTTTTGTCTCATTTCCTTCATGGAATTCTATTTCAAGTTGTTCGCATTTTTCACAATAAAATCAAAACAACATGGATTTGGTGATTATGTACTCTTCATCTTCTGAATCCATTTGACATGGTGAACATAATTCTTCTTGATCTGTATATGCATCTTCTTTGTCATTTTCTGAATCTGTGATGGGTGAAGAATATTTGTCATACAACTTATCCCAAAGTTCTTTGGCTTATGAACATTTACCAACATTTTCTCTTACCAGATTAGGTAATCCTTCCCAGATGAAATTGATTTCTATTTTGTTATTCTTCTTCAATTCCTTCTTGGCTGCAATATTTTCCCCTTTTGAACTATCATATCCTGTAACAACTGATAGCCAAGTATAATGCCCCTGTGCCTGTAAAAACACTTTCGTCCTTCTACTCCACATCTCATAATTTAAACCATTCTGACCATTAAACATTGGTACTCAATTCTTAGAATAATCCATGATCTCCTTCCAGTGGTTAAACTTTTTCCTGAAGTAACCTACTCTGATACCAATAGTTGGATTAATGAGAGGGGGGGGGGGTGAATCAATAATAGAGAAATTTAATCCCTTTTCACCATAAAATGTAAGTGTTATATCAATGTAGCATTATCATCCAATAGTTGTAGAGTAAATAAACAATGAACAAATGAACAATCATACACATGCACAATACACCAATGTTTTACGTGGAAACCCAAAGCGGGAGAAAACCACTTAATGTTTTTTCTTACATGTCTTTAAGAATTACATTCATTGGAAGCACCAACTTCCTTTGTTTTCCAACTGCAACTAGAAGGAGGCTCCAACCCCCTAGTTTCTTAGGATACAACCTGAGGGAAGCTCCAACTCCACAATTCTCTGGCTACAACCCCTATGTTCTTCGGCTACAACCACCTGTCCTTGGCCTGTCCAACTACCCTGACGTAGAAGTAGAATGATCGAACCATTGTCACACTATCACCGTGAGATATACTATTGTAAACCTATACCAATTAACATGTACCAAAAAATATGTAACAACCTGTACCAATAACCTGTGCCAACATGTACCATACATCAACTTGTACCTCAACTTGTACCATAAACAAGTGCATCAACCATGCACCAAAACTGTACAAATAAACTGTCACAATAACCTTTCCAAACAACCTATCACAACAACTTGTCTCATCAATATTATCAACAAAATCAGATCTACTCACCAAGATCAATCATGAAGACAACTCTCAACCATATGAATAATATCACCAAGATGTGCATCAACCAAGCATAACACAACAACTCATAATCATCACCAAGGTCAATATGTGCTTCTAATAATATACCAAGACAAGTATGTTACATCATCCATAAACCATGTGTCAACAATACTACTAACAAATGCCTCCAACCATGTACCAAGTATGTACCAATCATGCATCAACTACTCATCAACTATGACTCATCAATATGTACCAACACCATCAACTATACACCTCATGTATGTGCCAAATCATCAACTACTTGTCTCAACCATGTACCCAATATGTACCTCAACCAAAACCCCTCATCAATTTCATCATCCAAATATGATTTGTAACTCTATAACAGACCTGGTGTATATGATCACATACCTGCAAACCTTCCTTAACTTTAACAACAAGAGACTAACATTTTCATCAAACTTTACTTTAGTCTCACATGAATAATTTTGGATTAGTCAAAACCCTAACTTGAAATAATCATAAATATGTACCTGTAATGAATAAAGATCTGAAAATGGTACACAATTTCCCTTAGTGTCTTTTATGCAATTCCTCCAGATTTCACTACTTGGAACCTCTCAGAAAAGGAGTTAGAGCAAAAATGGCATACCTTGTTGAATTCTGGCTTATTCTAGAGAGCAAACTTGTAGAGCATGCCCCACACAGAATATTTGTTGTATGGACCTGAAAATTGTACAAAGAATACTAAAGACTGCAGTCTAAACAATACATTTGGTCTTACTGAATTTGGATATTTTATGAAGAAGTTATGACATGTTTACCCGAAACACTTGTTTTAGACTAGTTTCAGGACTAGCCATAAACCTTATTTTCCACGACGTGTAACTCCAAAAATAAAATGACCCACAAGCTGAAATTTGTATCACAACTACTTGGATGTGTTTCCTCAATGGCCTCCCAATTTCATGGTCTGAATCCTTCTAGAAAATTTTTTATTGTGAAAATGGTGAGATGACCTATAAATAACATACCTTAGAAAGCATCATCAAAAGAATTTGTCCTCCCTTGAATTTCGGCGTTCTTTACTTCACCTTCCCTCTGAAATTCGGTTTCGATATCCTTTGGTTATCTTAGTCACTTGTAGATATTCAATATGCTCAAGTGTGATTAAAAATGAGAGACCCTCGCCTCTTATTTATACTTTCATGTATCTTCCTCAAGGGGTTACCTTCTAACCATCTTAACCCACTTTCCTTATTTTAGGGCTAACTCACTTCTAACCACTCGTCCACTTATTAATTTCTCCATTAAATTTATTATTTAAATAATTTCTTTTGTATCCACTTTAACTTATAATACACTCGTCACTTCACTTTATTATTTAAATTACCTTCTAACCATCTTAACCCACTTTCCTTATTTTAGGGCTAACCCAATTCTAACCACTTGTCCACTTAGTAATGTCTCCATTAACTTTATTATTTAAATAATTTGTTTTGTATCCACTTTGAATTATAGTACACTCATCAGTTCACTTTATTATTTAAATAATTTCTTCTTTGCAACATGTTGGCACAGGGTCAGGCACAGGGTCAGACACAGGGTTCAACACTCAAGAGCGCACCAACAAAACCCTAACTACCGGCCCTTTCGGCAACAACTGCGAAGCAGATGAAGTCTCACCCGAGGTAGAGGCAGGGGTGGTTGCATGACTCAGATGTCTGCAACCTTAGCTGGGACACTGATCTGTGATTATATCTTTTACAGGGCACTTAGCATAGATCATTCATCAATATTCAACCCTTATGGTACTTCACAAATAGGATAGAGCATCGCAGTGAATACTTAGACTAAAGATGATTCAATACTTAACCACAAAAATATAGATTATATTCAACAGATCAAGCACTAAGAATCTTATATATCAGATCTAGCATTCATTCATATATCATAAGCATAGAGCATAACTAGATCTATTTAATCACAACAAACACTTAGCCAATAAGGAGATAAACACATTAGGTTGAAACAAAGAGCACAATACCCAAAGTTACCGTGGTTCACCCCCACCCTGGGGCTACGTCCACAAAGTCTTCTTCTTTATATTATCTCGGTCAAGCGGTTACAACACAGAGCTTCAATGACCCTTACTTCACACAGGACAAAAGATCTGCTCAGCTCGCTAGATCCTTCTTCCTTGCACTTTAGCACAAAACTACAACAACTTGCACTTAGCTTTTCAATCTCCTTACAATCATGCACAGAGCACTTGAAATATACATCCAATCACACAGATCCAGCTACTAGCAGTAAGCCTTTAGATATACATCACATAAATGTACTACTACCCTCTACTTACATTGCCTAAGTATCTATTTATAGATTACAAAATGGGCCTAAGCATGGGTAAACCCACGAACTGGCATCCCTTTCCATTTACATCAACCCAAAACCCTAAAAAGGACCCCAAAATAGGTCTTGCTTCCCTAATTTCCGCTTCACATTGCGCTCCATCTTTGGCAAGCTGTCGCAGTCCCAAAAATGGTTAAATATGACCAAGTATTCTTCAAAACTTGGTCAAGGGCCAACATGCCCCCAACACTCACCTGTGACTCATCCTGAGTCACTCAGGTTTGATCAATTCCACCTCAAATGCCTCGAGCTTGGCTCGATTTGCTTCGATCTACTGTAGTGTGACAACCTCTTGCTCAGTAAATTCCTAGATCAATGTGTCATTGAGTGGTCCTTCTAGGCACTGCTCTGCAGTGATGACAACCTATTCAAGTTCAACTCCTTGAATTTCAAGTTCAAGGAACAATTGGCATGCCTTTTATTGGATTGGTTTAAGTCGTTGGGAGACTTCCATTACTTTACTTTGCAACGTATGTACCCATTTTTGGGCTGTTCGTTGTTATGTGAACCTCTTCATTCTTTCGATTGGGGTGAAAGTATTTATCTGCGCCTGTAGCGTGTCTGCATGTTGCTTTGCTTCTTGGAGCTGTGCCTCCAATTTCTGCAATTTTGGATTCTCTGCGAGGGTTTCATAAGTCTGTGCGCTTCTAGCGCTTAGCTACTTGCATTCTAAGGCAAAGGTTTTTAATCGGCCAACTGCGCTTCAAGCAGTGGCCTCTCTTAGATATCTTATTTCTTGAGGGGTCTAAAGCACGGTGCAAAGCTCCAGATCCGTGATACGCTGTTGGAGTTGATGGATTACTTATTCCAGTTGGGTCACGTGCTGTGGGAGATGGTCTTACATATTCACTTTTATGACCGTCACAAAGTGCAGTTCCTTGTGAACCCTTTCCTGTACTTCAAGTTGCTCTGCTAGCAACTGTGCCTTTTCCTCGTCCCACTTTGCTTTCAGGGTAAGATTTTCCTATTTTACCTCATTCTATTGTTCCAGAAGTGCTTTTTGTGCTTTCATCAAAGCCTGGGTGGCTTGTGATGTGTCTTCTTGAGCTCGTCGAAGGCGAACTTCGACTTGATCAATGATCTAGTGTAATTGAGTGGGCTCATCGCCTGTTCCTGATGTTCTGCTTATCAAGAGTGTTGTAGAAACTGCTTAGCTGGACTGGAGTGCCTACTGCACTTATTTGAGTTTTCCCTTGATTCAGTTGAATAGCTCCTCCTTCTTTGCTTCTCGCTTTTCTACAAGCTCTAGTGAAACATCATTCAGTGCATAAATTAAGAAGTCAAAGTCATCCAGGGTAAGGGTAGTTTTAAGCATTGTCCAGGTGTCCTTAGCTTTCTTTCTGGAGGAGGGTTTTGGCGGAGTCATCTTTCTTTTCATGGAGAGATCCTCCTCCTCTCTAGGTGGAGTAACCTTGCCTCTGTTTTGTTCAACTTCTGTGCTGCCTAGCTTGTCACCATCACCTCCCTTTGTAGGTGAGATCGAAGTAGTCTTCGTGGACGTGCTAGGGACATCTTTAACTTTGTCATCCTTCTTAGTCCTACTTGGCACAGGTGTATCCGGCATAGCTTCAGGGATTTCCTCGTCAGACATGTCTGCGGGGTCCAATGCAACAAGGAGGTCCATTGAACATTCCTTGGTAATCTCCTCCAAGTCCTCTTTTGTCAGCTTGTAGTAGGATTGGAGCTGTTGTTTATGCTCATCACCACACGCTGTAATATAGGTGAAGTGGCGGTCCATGCTAAATTTCATCAAAGTTATAAACCTATGAAGTACGTTTGGTGTGATTCACGATGTAGACTGAATTACATTCTTAAATTGGTTGAAGTAGGTGTGGAAGACATCATTGGACTACCACTGCTTGTTCATGTCGCTAGAGTACCACAACATACAAAACTTCGGGGCTAGTGGTTCGAAAGGTTCGATCTCCGGAAAAGTGGCTCCCTCTGGCAGTTCCCAAGAGATGAAAGTGATGAGTATGAGTAACCAACTAAAGTGGAACTCATACCCTTGGTCTTGCGCTTCTCTGCAATCCATCTCTAATTGGTTTACAAGATACTGTCCCTCGGCGCACTTCCGTGCAAGGTCAACTACGAAGACAATCACCTGTGTTGGTCTATTCTTACGAACTAACTTACCCGCGATCAACTGACATGCAAGGCACACTGCGCCATTCTAGATAGATGCTACCTTGTAGCCTCACGTACCCTTCTCTACATCACCATAATTTTCCTTTATCCTCTGTGCTAGTGCTCAGTCTGAGGTCTTGCCGGGGTAAAAGTCATGTGGGTCAGGGCCTTGCATGCTAAGTCTTTTGATCCGATTGATTAGAGTTATATCCATAGTGATGCGGAAGTCCAACCATAAGTATCCGTCATGGTAGCAAGACAATAGCAACCAGACGCATGCGTTGACTTCCTGGTGTCTGCCAAAGTGAGGGATATTCATTATGTTGAGCAGTGTGGACTGCACGAGGTTCTGGGTCTAGGACTGCGGGACAATCTTAGGATTTCTGCCTTTGGTCTTGGTTAAGTATTTATGTGGAGCTAACATGCTATAGGTTTTGCGATCTCCAAGGTTAAAATCATTAAATTTCAGTGCTGCGAGCTTATCCTGGTCAACACGTACTGCGTACACCACTTTCGAAAGATACATGGTGATCAAGGTGTACTCAAAGTCTCTAGGTACACTATCACGGTTAATATTGCTGCTCAAAGGTGGTATGTAAACCGACAGAATGTGCGGGATCAACTTGGCATTTGCAATATCGTCTCTATGCTTTATTCTTGTCTCGGTCATGGTTCTGGAAGGTCCTACTCCACGATCAGTGGAGGGAGTAGCTTGGACTCCTCCTGTAGATGATGCTTGCACACCTGCAGAAATCCTTCTATCTAAGATGACTCTCTCAGCCATTAGGTCAATCAAAAATTCTTCAACGGATTTCTCAACAATGTTGGGCTCGTCCGACATACAAGCTTGGGTCCACTAGCTTAGGTGTGAAAATGAATTTAGAGACTACGATGAACAGTATGGGAACAAGGTAGTGATCACAGGGTGAAGTAATCTCAAGTTTCGGGCTCAAATTCTCACTTAGAAAAAAGTATTCTCGGTGTGTGGCACGACGGACTAAGTAGGGAAACTTAGCAACGGTCTTCTTGCAACGGATATGGGGCCTTCATTAACTCCATTCTATCCATTCTGGTGTTGTCCCATGGTCTAGTGGGAACCCATAATTTCTTTTTGACCTATTTGAGGTGAAAGTTGAATGGGTATATCGGTCCAACGACCATATTGTTGCGCCATGGCGAAGTGTCAGATGTCGCTGTTCTGATATCTCGACGAAGCTCAATTCTTGTGATTTTTCCTTCTGCGAAGTTTCCTCTGGAGTCTTCTATAACTTTTCAATTTTGGCCCTCTTCTTACTTAGCTTCCTAACCTTTTTCCCCGTGAGCTTAGTCTCGGTCATCCTTTTTCCATTCTAATTCTTATCTTCTCTCGACATAGTCACTTCGCACTGCTTAGGTTCTTTCTTCAGATCCAAGGGTAATGCTCCTTCATCATATGGATTAGGTATTTCAGTCTTTTGTGGTTCCTCTAACGCTTGTATAGCTTCAACATTTGAGTCTCTAGTGTTTAACAATTGAGATTTGTTCTCTTGTTCCTCCATTAAGTAGGCGATCCTTCTAGTCATAAATTCCATGAGTTCTTTCTTCTTCTGTTCTAGGGATTCCTTTTCTTCTTTCCTTTGGATCTGGTCTTTTTCAATCCAGATCTTTCCTAACAAAGCTAGAAATGGGGCACGGTCCTCAATAAATCTAATGACTTCAAACTCTTCCTCTGTCGAAGTTCCATGGGTACTCATAGCTATCTGGGTAATTTTTCCACATAGGGTTACCATTTTGCCTTTAAATAATCCGATGGTTCCTAGTGAAGGGACCAAATCATGCCTTCCTAGGGTTTCCCAAGTGCTTTCTGTCATAATGTTCATCGGTGTTCCCTCATCCAAAGCACAGTCAATGTCGAAGTCTCCTATTCTTACTTCGATTTTCTCCTTTTCTTTGAAGATCTTTGACAAAATGACATCCTTATGATCATCTAGGGTTTCTTTTATTTTCAGTAACATGATCTCTAATTATTTATGGGGTTTTTTCATAATTTTAGTCTCTTGATCTCCTTTAGGGTTTGCTTGTTCCATATTCAGTTTTTCAAGTCTAGCAATCATTCTAGGGCAATATGATACTTCATGGTCCATAGATTTACAACAGAGGCAGCTAGGGTTTCTCCCAGGGCATTCCTTAGCAAGATGTCCTGGTCTTCTGTAATTGTAACAAGGAGTTAATCCTCTCTTTCTCGTCCATGATCCCCAACTCTTCTTGTACTGCGTGCTAGGATCATGATGGCTAGCCTGCAAAAAATTAATTCAAGGATCCTGCATCCATTGGTTAGTCCAAAAATTCTTTCTATGCATAGGTATAACATATATTTCACTATTCCTATCAGACCTATTCATATCAAACTTTCATTTATCTAACAATGCTCTAGTTTTTAGGCTAGGACAACATCTATCAAGTGTACCTAAATTCATTCTTCAAAAACAAAAAAATTCCACTTATCTTACCTATATAGAGCACAAAGCTTTTAGATCTAAAACTTGAATTATTCTTACCTTTACTAGAGGCTAGAGCTTACAGATATTACCTCTTTTTTGCATAAATTTCTACTTTTACCTTTCTTAGAGCATAAAGTGTTCAAATTTCGCTTCTTTTCTTCAGTATCAACCTCTTTCTTGTAGATATGACCTCTGTCCTTCATATATGACATTTATTTCTCGACACAAAGCTTCGTAGGTCAAGTAGAATAATGCGCACTAGGGCAACAGATCTACGCACAGGATTTTTCTTCTTTAGTTCCCAACAATCATAGTTCCAGGTCCTGGCAACATAACCATTTGTTGGCACAGGGGCAGACCCATGGTTCAATGCTCAAGAGAGCACCAAACAAACCTTAACTACCGACCCTTTCGGCAACACCTGTGAAGCAGATGAAGTCTCGCCCGAGGTAGAGGCAGGGGTGGTTGAAGGACTCAGATATCTGCAACCTTAGCTGGGACACCGATCTGTGATTATATATTTTACGGGCACTTAGCATAGATCATTCATCAATATTCAACCCTTATGGTACTTCGCATATAGCACAGAGCATCATAGTGAACACTTAGACTAAAGATGATTCAATACTTAGCCACATAAATATAGATTAGATTCAACAGATCAAGCACTAAGCATCTTATATATCAGATCTAGCATTCATTCACATATCATAAGCACAGATCATAACTAGATCTATTTAATCACAACAAGCACTTAGCTAAGAAGGAGATAAGCACTTAGGTCGAAGCACAAAGAACAATACACAAAGTTACCGTGGTTCACCCCCACCCTGGGGATATGTCCACAAAGTCTTCTTCTTTATATTATCTCGGTCAAGCGGTTAAAACACAGAGCTTCAGTGACCCTTACTTCGCACAGGACAAAAGATCTGTGTAGGTCACTAGATCCTTCTTCCTTGCATTTTAGCACAAAACTACAACAACTTGCATTTAGCTTTTCAATCTCGTTACAATCATGCACAGATCACTTGCAATATACATCCAATCACACAGATCCAGCTACTAGCACTAAGCCTTTAGCTATACATCACATAGATGTACTACTACCCTCTACTTACATTGCCTAAGTATCCATTTATAGATTACAAAATGGGCCTAAGCGTGGGTAAACCCACGGGCCGACATCCCTTTCCCTTTACATCAACCCAAAAGCCTAAAAGGGACCCAAAAATAGGTCTTTCTTCCCTAATTTGTGCTTCGCGTTGCGCTCCATCTTTGAAAAGTTGTTGCAGTCCCAAAAATGGTCAAATATGATCAAGTATTCTTCAAAACTTGGTCAAGGGCCAACACAACCACTTTAACTACTTTGACCTTTTGGGACTTCTAGATGACTCATGAGGGTTCTCCAACTTCACATGGCCATAACTCTCTAACCGTGAGGAGTTATGTGACATTCCACATGCCACCAGAAATGGACTGGCATGTAATATCTATCTAGAATAGTCTTACCTACAAATATATCAAAAATCATACTATTATCCATCAAACAAACTTGGTTCCATTACCCAAACCTTTGTGCTACTAGACTTCACTACTAAAATTTCTTCAAGGGTTGAAATCAATGACAACCAACCCAATTAATCAACAGAAATCACATGGATAACCTAGTATTATATTGGCATTTATCACATTAAACTTCATTTTATACATAGCATCATACATTTGTCACAACACATGTAAAAGACATGATACATAAAAACATAACACAGAGATATATGAATGATCCAATATATATATATATATATATCATCAAATGTCATAAGTGTTTACAAAAATACACATGTACAATTTCTCATAGCCTCCTGAGTCCCCTCACCCCTATGAGTACAAAAAATGGGTATCTAGTACCCTATACAAAACTAGGCCCATAAACCCATATATATACAAAAATCGACACTCAAGGTGGCCCCAGAGCTCCCCCCCAGGTCCTCTGTCGGTCGGAGTCGCCCCACATCTAGGGGCCCTCCAGGTCCAGGGGACAACTGACCAGTCATCGCTTCCCCCACCATTGTTGCTCGACGGATCAGGGTCTGCCACTTTGTCGGTACTCCCACACACTACTCTAGGACCTCTTTGTCTTGGATGTGGGCTCGCATGCCCTCAGGTATTCCCTATAGAACCCTGTCAAAGTGTTTGTGCAAGTCCTCCAACATCACCCTGACATCTTCCTGCGGATCTCTCGTTGTTATAGCACCAACATCATCTCTTTGCCGCCTCTGTCCAACCCTCGTCTCTGTAGGTGTCGATCGAGCTGTCCCCCGACTCCTCGACTCCTCGACAACCTCCGCCTCTCGCCCTCGAGGTCCCACATGTGAAAAAAAACACCAGAGATAGTGTCATCATCCATACACATATATAATCAATTATATCTATCAAAATCACAAAACATACAACTATAACACAAACACATACCTCGTCGGTCCCGACCCTCCCCAGGAGGCAACATCATATATAGATCATGGAGGTAGTCCATACTCATGTATGGATACCTCAGAATAACTTGTGGCATATGGTGGCACACTCGAGCCATTGTGGCCATGAAATAATGACCACCCTCCCTGCCTTTATGTCGGGCCAACACATGGGCCCATCGCATCAGTCGCGACTCTCGTCACCCCTGTTGAAAAGTCAACAAGAAATGTGTCTAATTTATTTTTCCCTTAAATAAATTGGACAATAAATATTAATCTATTATCTCATAATTACTTGAAAATAGATAACTGAAATGGAAAATCGGTTATCTATAGGAAATTTGATTTCAAAGGTTAACTGGTGGGACATGAAATTTGAATTAGTTGTAACTGAGTGATTCGAAGCTGTAACAGAGTTATATGTGTAGTTATGTGAGTTGTGAAGTAATTTAACTCAGTTAAGTGAGTTAAACTCAGTTGTACTATTTGTAACTGAACTTACACTAGTGAGAGATCAGTGAATTAATTATTAATTAATTCACAATCTGTGATCTCACATGCAACTGAAGATTTACCATTGTTAACTACATGCATGTCAGATCCAGTGGAGACCCAGTTGAGATAATAGGTGAAATGGACAATTTGACTATCAATTGTGACATTAGTGAGTGCACTCATGCAATCACACACACAGTGGATGTGCCCATGAGGTATGTGCAGCCTAGGCAAGAGGAATTCAAATTCATTTGCAAGTTTTCCATTAGCAGGGATTGCGTAGAGGAGGCAAGTTGTCTGGAGGCAGAAAATTGGCACATGAGTTTATCAATTTTTGTATGATAGTGTGAGACGATTTTTATTGTACTGAGAGCTCTTGGATTAGATTTTTGTATGATATTGTTTCATGATCCATGAGATATACATAATATATGATAGTGGGGTTTTTAGCTTTATGCTTTCCCGGTAAAAACATCTGTGTTATGTGTGATTGATCTTTCTTCTTGATATTGCAATTGGCGATCATGTTTTAAATTCCATAAGAATAATTGTAGAAGTGATTCTGTATTTAACAATCGCATATAATTGTTAGATCAGGATAATCTAGGAAATACATAATTTGTATTGAAATTTCTACATGGTATCAGAGCGCAAAAGATTGCAGAAGTTGAGTTTGTGATTGGATAGAATTTGAATTTACAGAAAGACTTTCTTGGTGCTACAACTGATTCAATATTGAAATGGCTCCAATGTCTTGAGGTTAGAGTATGCACTCGAGGGAAGCTCGAACTATATTTTTTGGAAGGACAGGATGGAGGCAGTACTCAAAGACAATGGCTTGAAGGAGTTCATTGACAAAGATGTTCCTAAGCCAGATGCTGCAGACGCTGCAAATATTGATGCATGGAAAAAGAAAGTGGCAAAGGTAAGGAGGATCTTGTTGGAGGGAGTACGAGACCACATTGTATCAAACCTCCATGGGAAAGCCACACCATATGCAATGTGGAAGGCTTTGACAGATCTATTCCAAAACAACAACGACCATAGGAAATTTGCACTCAAAGATAAACTCGGGAAGATCAAGATGGAGAAGGGAGACTCCATTCCAAAATATCTCACGAAGTTTCTCCAATGTCGGGATGAGCTGGGGAGTGTGGGAATAACAGTTGCTGATGATGATTTGGTGATCTTGGCGCTCCTAGGACTTCCCAATAGTTGGCATAGTTATCAAGACTCTGTCAATGGAAGGGAAAAATTGCCAGTTTGGGAACGATTATGGTCAGATTTAGTGTAGGAGGAGTTCAGGTGGAACACTAGAGATGGTTGTTTATCAAAGCATGATGATGAAGAGGATTGTGCTTTGGCTTCCAAGGTAAGGAAAGGGAAGGAGAATAAATTCCATTCAAAATATGAGTCTAAAGGCACGAAGATGAATTTGCCCAAAGTGAAGTGTTTTCATTGTCACGAACATGGGCATCTCGCTACTAACTGTCCGCAGAAGAAGAAGAACAAGAATGTTATTGGAGCTGCAGATGGTGAGGCTTTTGCCTCGCAATTTGAACTTGACTTCTCTTTGATCACATGCATGGATTCAAGTGCATTGGGATCAGTGTTGTATTTGGATAGTGGTGCTTCCTTCCACATGACGGGAGATAAGGATATTTTCAGTGACTTGGAGGAGAAAGATATCAAAATTCTTATAGAGATGGGCGACAATGGACGATTTTTATAAGAAAAATCTATCCGCTGGGACAGATCCAACTTATCCAGCTGTGAAGTCGGTTACATCCTCTTTGATAGCTTGGCATGAGGCATAGACTACACAAACCTCAGATGGTCCTTCGCCTGAGGTGGTATGACGGGGAAAAAGAAAGGTGAAAGACTTACAATCAGTCTTTCTCAGGACCACCCACCCTGGGTGTTGTCCTTCCTTAATTTCCTGGATGGCTAAAATGGCCTGGGGGATGAAAGTTATGGACAATGAGATGAAAACAAGCTCGCTGATTTTTAGGACAACGAACTAAATAAAGAGAACAACGAGCTGTTCACTTCCTTAAAGCGTTCGAAAATATCTCAGAATGGGTCCCTGGGATAAATCAGTGTCCTGGGTAATTAACCAATGGATGCCTTGAGTAAAAGGGTGTGAAACAAGGGTGAAAAGGGAGATTAAAAGATACATACAAGTACTTTTAAATGGCTGTAAATTTTGAACAACAAGTTGTTCGAAGCTTTCAAGACAGGGAAACAAGCTCATAATGGTTTGATACCCCCTGGGGTGACCCGGGGAGTGATCCCGGAATGTTGTTAAATCAAAAGTGGGCTGTAAAAGTGGATGAACAACCTTTTTATATGATGTTATAGCTATGATATAAGGGAAATCATTCACAACTTCAATCTTGGTTCGAGAGTGAAAAGGTGGACTGATGAAAGGTTGACTTTAAAAGTATTTTATTGGTCAAATTTTAGTTTTTATCACATGCCTTGGCCACCACACTGTTTTCAAGGTTATCCCGACCAGGAAAAAACATCTTGGAACTGTGCCAACCAGTATAAGAAGAGTAGTCCTAGAAGACCATGGTGGTTAGGTTGAAGAGTGCCCCATGTAGTTCAAAGAAGTAGGTATTAGCCACTTCTCATCACTAGCGCTTTCGGGCTCTTAAAGCCACTTGGATGGAAGAAGGATACCCACATAAAGGAAGAGGCTCAGGACCCCCCTAAAGAGGATTTTTGCTGAGCTTACCCAAGAAGAGTAGTATTCCAACCAAGCTAAGCTAATCAACTCCTTGATTGTGTGGTACTAAGGAAAAGCCACTCGACTTGTACTAACTAGACAACTTCCGAGGGGCTCCTGACGAAGACTCCCTGGCTTTGATTCTTAGTATCCTACAAAATTGAAATTGCATAAAATGAAATACTAGGCCATCCACGTGGTGAGGTCACGTCTTGATTTCACAAGCGTGCCTCTTGGTTACTGAATTTGAAATCTATTTAAAAATATATACATAAAACAAGTAAATAGATAAGTGACATATATGTCATGGCTAAATAATATGTGTATATAAATATCTAAATAGTATAATTTTTTGTTTTCAGTGTATTAGGCGGACCCCTGAATTGTTTTCAAGTTTTTGTTTTGTGGCGTTTTGCATGTATTTAGGTTGCTGATTTTGCATGGCCCCTTTAGGGGAAACCACCTGTAGATTAGTGAGTGAAAAGTGATACAATGAAAATATAGCAAGCTTAGATAATTACAAAATGACAATTATACCATTCAACCCAAATGAATGGGTTGAGGCTCTTTGCGAGCCGGAAAGATGCCATGTGCATGAAATCCCCAACTAACTCCTTGTATGAGGATTGGAAATTTAGTGTTTGAAATATTAAAAGTGTGATGGTTATCTACGTGAGTATAAATGAGATTTTTAACATGAATTCACAAGTGAACTATTCAAACTATCTACACAAATCAAACATATAAACATTGGTATGTGTATCGAAAATTTTGGAGTGAGTGCAAGTGATAAGTAAAGTGAATATGAGACTGATTGGGTAGATTTATCGGTCAAAATGTGTGTTTTTCTTTACTTCCCTGATGGCCCCTTTGCCTCAAACTGGTCTCTAGGTGGTCCCCAACCGCTTAAGAGAAGCAAAGTGGGTGATTGGTTGTATCCTTGCAGGCAAACAACGAAATTTTAGTATTTATGCATGGAAAAAACAAAAATAAATATAACATAAATTTTCACATAAGAAGTATATAAAAACCAACTAAGATGGTTGTCCCCTGGGGGGGAATTGACCAAAATGACCAATTTTCCTATTTGGGACAACAAGGTTAATGGTAAGAAAACATAACAGAAATATACATGAATGAAAAGATAAAGCAAACAAGTATGGACAACCAGCTAAGAAGTCTATTTAAGGGTTCTCCTAAGGGGCCCTAGGACTCCTAGCCACTAGCTAAGGCTAAAAACAATTGAATACTTCAGAAAGTATGCACTAAAACACATTAAACAAATTAAACCAAGTTGTTAGAAGATGAAAGTAAGCAAGTTAAACCCAAGGAAGCAACAAAAAACACTTAGATGACCAATCCCTCCTGGAGATAGGTAACATAACAAGCATTTACCCCTACCCCTCAACCCTTAACAAACAAGTGACACATCCAACAAATAAAATATAACAAGTATCAAACACACAAAGAGTCTTGGAAATTTCAGAAGAGATTTTTTACTATATTCATCCTCCCTTTTTTACAATGCCAACTCTCTTATTTATAAAGGAGAGGTGAATGCTTAGGGTTAGGTCACAAGACACTTTTCACTTTTGGAAAAGTGACAAGTGGACCAACCCTAAAGTACTTTTGTCTTTTTACAAAAAATAACCTTATCGTAAAGGCATCTTATCCAAAAAGAATCTTATCCTAAAGAGAACCTTATCCAAAAAGGGGATCAAACCAGATTTGATTTGACCCTTCAATTACATAATAATACATACCAAAAAGTAAATCATGCGAGGGTTCATATTACAAAAAGTCATTTTTCATAAAATGACAAAACTTGATATGCCACATCACCATTTTCCTTGGGTTTTGTGCCATCCCAATGGCTCTTTGACTGCTGCCATGTTTGAAACTGTAGGTGAGGCGGTTTAGGACAATTCTCGACCATCCATGGCTGTCAGATTCACCGAGATGAAGCCCCAAGGTGTGGGGAATTCGCTGAGCTTCTTAAGAGGGCAAGGGGCCTTTGGGATTTGGTCATTGTAAGTAAGAAAATGCCCGCTGTTTAGGCACTTTTTAGACCTTATTATACCCCCCCTTTGCTTCCTATAAGTTTCCCTGTGAGCTGGCCGAAGCATGGCTTCGATTTAGGCTTGTTTTTGTGAAGGAATCCCTTGGACCTGAAGCTAGAGAGGGTATTCCCCTATACCAAAAAGACACAAAACTATTCTTTACTATGCTCATGCTATATATTTGTCCACTTCCTTTCCTCTGCCTTTCATTTGGAGCAAATCCGACTCCGGATGAGTAAGATATGGCCCCAGGAAGTTATGTGGATGGAGTCGGTTAAGAGACTGATCAGGGAAAAAACCTGAAGTTGTGGCAACATTCTGGGCTATACACCAAAATTGACCAGCTTCTACAGGCTTGCGTACCTGTAGCTCAAATGGGTTTTCCTCACCTGACCCAATTTGGCCTCGGAGGCCCCCAATTAGGCCTCTTTCCGGCGCATGATTGTTGGGCCAAGAATGAGTTCTTTTCGTTCTGGGACATGTCACTGAAAATCTGTGGTGAATTTGTTGAGGTGAATGTCATGGGTGTAGTCTAGACTTCTTCCCAGTCATTTTGACTATTTATGGGCGAAAATCGGCCTCCGTACCAGGAAGTTATGCAATTAAAACATCCAGTAACTCTTGGGGGGGG
>SNQJ01S0074334.1:29807-40273 GCA_010110895.2 Picea sitchensis
GACGATGACCACAACCTATACACAAAGGCATTTTCGCATTTCACATTTTGGCAATCCAGAGGTGAAGAGTCTTGACTCTTCATGTTGTGATCTCCGAAAAGGGGCTTAGCTATGCTAGCTCCTCCCTCTCACATGACCACTGGAAGTGACCTGGAACTTATCCACAAAGCGCTTTGTAGTTCACAAATTTAGGAATCCTGTGGTGAAGAGTATTGACTCTTCATGTTGCGATCACTGAAATGGAGCTTAGCTCCACTGGCTCCTTCCCCTTACGCTACCACTGACGGTAACCACAGGCTATGCCAAAAGGTGCTTCACGATTTCACGTTTCAACATTCTTGTCATGAGTGTCCTTGACACCTCAAACTCCCGGTATCTAAAACTTTGAAATGGAGTCAGATGAACGGTCCACAATATTGATGATTCGACGGTCCATATCTTTTCATGATCTCGCATATCGCAATTCCTATGATGAAGGGTCTCAACACTCCCAGTTGCGATCCCTGAAATGGAGCTTAGAAATTAGCTCCTTCCCTTAAGCCTTTGACGATGTGACCTTATCTATGACCATGGGCAAGACCTTATCGCGATTTTGCACATCGCGAGTTGCAAGGTTAGAGAATTTCCTTCCTTTGACTTTCCATTCAACGAAAAGTTAATCCCTTGCAACATGTCCCTCTTGGATCAATGGTCAAGAGATTATCATGATTTCACAACTTCACAAGCTTCTTCATGCATGATCAACTATCCATGATCTCCCTTTGATCAATGACTCAGATTAAGTCATGGTTTCGCATTTCGTGATTTCATAGGATAGAGCACCTTCTTTCTTTGACTTTCCAGTCAGTGAAATGCCAATCGCTCGCCATGTGCCCTCTGCATCCAATGTTCCACAACATACCTCGATCCAAAGGTCTAGATCAATTCTCGGGATTTCACATATCGCAAGTTCCCACACCATGTTCCGTTGACTCCTTCAATGTGCAGGTCAGCGAAATTCTAGTCGCTTGCCACGTGTCCTTCTTGAAGATGGACGGTCCTCCTGCTTTTGGGATTTTGTAGGCCCGCTTCATCTTGCACATAAAGACCGTGCTCCTTCTTATGGATCCAATGATGATCGGTCTTCAGGCTCAGATCTGATGCCTGGGATCTATTTTCTTCTATTGTGCGCTCCTCCTATCTGAATTCATATCTGACGGTCATTGAGAATTTTGAATGGGATCCAACAATCACTGTTGCTCTTCACTGTTGATCTTTCCATTTTCATGCCATTATCGATGTGCTACTGATCGTGATGATCTTCGCCATCAATGACAAACACACATAGTCTGCCTCTGTCTGAAAATATGCCAACAAAACTTTTGCTGCAGTGGTTTTGGCTAAAACGTGACCTCCACAAACCCCAGAATGACATTGTTCAAGTGCCATTTGGGCTTGATCAGGAGTCAAGCATCGTGACAAAAACCCATCAAGGTTTCTTCGATAAAGGATTCTTCCTTGTAAAACATATAAGACAACTTGTAAAAAAAGTGTTCGTTTGGCTTTAGTATCCATGTCCGGTGGGAACACACCATTGATCATGAAATATATGATAGGTCTGTACCATGGTTGTGAGGCTAACTTAATTTCGTTAACCAGTTCTTCGAAAGCAATCAAGTCATCTACTTGAGGTGGTTCAGTTATAATTGAGGGATGGGATTAGTTTAGCAATCCAGCCAGCCTTGTCCCCCTTATGGTCTTCGTTGGTTTAATTTCCAAGTCATACTCTTGCATGTGCATTATCCATTTGGACCACTTACTATGCAATTCGGTTTGATTCAAAGCAGTGACTAAGAGAGAGGTAGGCACAAAAACTTGAGCTTTATAGCCTTGGATGTAATTCTGAAATTGTTCCAAGGCTTTATACAAAGAATAACCATGTTTCTCTAGTGTAGAATAGTTCAGTTGGTGTGGCTTCAAATTTTGGCTCACGAAGGCGATTGGCCTAAGCTTTTCCTCATGATCCTTTTGCAATAAGATTGCAGAAATTTTCTCCTCTAATGAATTAGTGTACATGACAAAGTATTTAGAGGGATTAGGAATGATTAACAAAGGGGAAAAAGAAATGGCTTGCTTAATGTATTCAAAATCCTGACGGGTAGGGGGTTCCCATTTGAACCAAATGTCTTTCTTCATAAGCTGATTTAGAGGTTTAACTACTTGAGCAAAATCATGAATGAAGCATCTCAGGAAGTTTATCTTTCCAAAGAAAGATTGCATTTCCTTTTTATTGGTAGGTAAGGGAAACTTCTTGATTGCTACCACTCTCCCGGGATCAACTTTGACACCTTCTTGAGAGACGATGTGACCCAAAAGTTTTCCCTCCATAACACCGAAAATGGTCTTCTTAGGATTTAAAGATATGGCAAACCTACAACATCTAAGGAGAACCTGTCTAAGGTGATCAAAGTGACTACTCCGTTCTTTGGAAAAGACTATGAGGTCATCAAAGTAGACAACAATGATATTACCCAATAAGCCTTTGAAAGCAATGGCCATGGCACGTTGAAAGGTGTTCCCAGCATTAATCAATCCAAAAGGCATCTTGTTATATGCATATGTGACCCAACGAGTGGTGAAGGTGGTTTTATGACTATCAGAAGGCTTGAGGGATATCTGATTGTAACCTGAGAAACCATCTAAAAGGCACATCATTTGAGACCCAGAGACTTGTTGGAGGATCTCTTCCATAGGTGGGATGGGGTAATTGTCTTTTAGGGACACCCTATTCAAATGTTGAAAGTCAAAACAAAAACGAATATCGCCAATTTTCTTCATAATGGGAACCAAATTAGATACCCATTGTGAGTAACAAACATGATAAATGACCCCAGATGCTTCCATATTGTCCAATTCAGCTTTAATTGTTTGTTCCAAATCAGGGTTGTTCTTTCTTTGTTTCTTCCTGTAAGGTTTCGAATCAAGGATTATGGGTATGGCATGGACTATCTCTTGCATATCAAAAACCTTGAGGTCTTGATAGGACCAAGCAAAAACATCCTTGAACTATGTCAAGAGTTCTGTGAATTGAGTGATCTCAGAAGGGGAACACTGTGAACCTATATAGACTAGTTTTGGATCTTTTTCAGTTCCCAGGTTAATAATTATGGCTTCTCGCACCTTCCTAACAGATTCGCTATCAATACTAGGTACAAAAGTAGTGGCATCATTGGAATCAAGCATGGATTCCAATACTGACAAACCAGGGGGTATCTTATTTGTCTTCAATTGGATTATGTTCCCAGTTTCCTCTTACAACTCATGGTTGATATGTAAATCTTCGAATTCCTCTTTGTTTTGAAAGAATCTATAGATTTGTTCGTAAGTATCAAAAAATTGCCAAGAGTCAACATTATCAGGTAACACAGGTCTATGTAAAATTTTGACTTTTATATCTTCAATAGACCTTACTAAATCTGAAGTGAAACAAGAACCAGCCAAGGCCAAAGTATCGGCTACGTGGTTTGCGGCCCTAGGCGCATCTTGAATGTTGAAAGATAAGAACTTCTCAATAAGTTCCTTAGCCCTTCGGTGGTATTGTTTGAGGCGTGGGTTGTGAAATTCATATTTACCTCTAATTTGATTCACAACCAATTCAGAATCCCCACTCACCAACAAATGGTGTATTCCTAAGACTAAGGCCTTTTGGAGGCCTTGAACTAAGGCTTCATATTCAGCCATATTATTAGTGTTAGGGAATTCTAACCAAAAAGAGAAAGGGATTATGTTTCCCTTGGAATCACACAAAAGGACCCCAACACTAGATCCATTCTTGGATTTAGCACCATCAAAATCCATACTCCACACCATTTCTTCCAACTCAGAAGGAGGGACATGTGCATCTTCCTTAGATAACACAGTATATGTACCCATACCCATATCTTGAAAAGACACATGTTTCGTATTATAGGAAGCAGGTACAACCTGCTCTCGATAGTTTGGTTCCCTCCTAATGATGATTTCAACACCCTTATGAGGAAAGGTGAAGTGGGTCCCCTCCATGAAGTAACGACCCTTTTTTACTTTGGTGGACCACTCCCTCCCTAAAAGCATGCCATATGATTCAGGTATATCTTCTACGATCACATTTATGAGCATGCGTGGTCATAAGTAATGGATAAGTATTTAATGTAACCGATGGTTTCTACAGTCCTATAATCCAAAGCTAACAGGTCTTTACATGGGCTTGTGCATTCAAGACCTAGTTTTCTCATGACTTGAAGAGGCATGAAATTGTGCCTCACTCCTGTTTCAGCGACACAGTTATGGAGCACAAAATAAAAAATCAAAACTGAGATATAGAAAGGAGGAACCCCAGGGTGTAAATCAATAACATCATATGATTCCCTAGGTTGAGAAGTGGACTCTTTGGAAAGAGGAAGTCTCTGTTCCCTTTGTGGAGTAGGGGGTGCTTGTAGAACACGTGAAAGGTTTTCAAACTGAGCTGGTGTTCTAAGAGCATCTAATAATGTCATGTGGTTGGGAATATTTTCTAGATATTCAACGACGTTGTAAGGTATCAGTGTTAGGAAGCAGGGTGGTGGATTATTAGGAAAGTTTACCTTATTTGGGGTTTAGAGAACCCCGTTCCTTGTAGGGGAAGGTAATCTACCATTCACGAGATTTTTTCCATTTTCATTGTCCTTGGGGTCACTTTTGGCCTCTTCCACCCCTTGCAGAGTGGTTTTAGGGGCATGAATCCTAGTTTCTATAGAAAATCTTCCGAAAGCAAGAGGATCGTCATTGGAGGGAATAGAGTCTTCCATGTTAACTTGGTCGTTTTGGGAAGTGGAAGAAAGCTTGTTCTTTATTGGAGGTAGAGGTGCTTTTCCATTTTTAGACAATTCCATGTGACATGTATACGAGTAACAATACTAAGGATCATGTAAGTCTTGGCAAAAGTGACACCAATCCACTTTAGCAGCATGTTGCCTAGGAGGAGAAGTAGGAGGGAAAGGAGGTCTTGGTCTTGGAACAATAGAAAATTGCATGTCATTCACCTTTCGATTTAGGGAAAGTATTTGGTTTTTCATGTTCATTAACAACTTGAGTGTTTCCGAACTTTCCTTTTCTTCAATCCTTGAATTTTGGGCAAGTGGAGGTTCATACCGAGGACCCTCGTTTCAAGGTACATCATTGCTAGGTCTTCCATTAAAATGGGGCTGTGCTAAAGGTGAGGGAATCATACCGGATTCCTCCATGTTTATTTCAATTTCCAGGGCACTAGTCTTGGCCGCATCTAAAGTTTGTGTTGATTTATCTTTCAATATATAATTTACATTTGGATTCATAGCAGACATGTAATAATGGAACAAATTGTTCCCAGATGGCTGGGAAGCAATTGGGATCCTATTCAAGGTCGAGGTAAAACATTGATTAAAATTATGTATTTGCTCACCCTCATGGATGGTGATGGTTGTGAAATCCCTGAGCAGGGAAGCCACATCATCCACCCCTTGGAAATGTTTCTTGAATTCTTGGATCATAGTGTCCCAATATGGGATACTATCATTAGGAAGCAAGCGATACCATCCCGCTGCTTCACCCTCAAAGGTTCTCACAAAAAGTCTAATGATGGCATCAAGAATTGTTATGTCCATAAGCGCTAATGCATCATAGAAGTTTTTGATATGTTCTTCAGCACTCAAAGTACCATTTCCACTGAACTTAGGAAGCTTGTTTGGGGCATCTGCAGGTATGTCATGAAGAGGTCTAGCCAACCTCAAAGGAGTCCCAGGTTGCCATGGCATTTCCATCGGGACAACTATGGGGTGAACAACAACAATTGTTGAAACAATGGGAGAAACAACCAGAGGATTAGTAACTATTGATGGATTAACTAAAGTTTTCTTTAGTAAGGGTCTTTGAATAGGAGAAGAGGAAGGGGATGACTCAGTTCACACTGCATAGGTAACGAGTTTCCCTGGTTTCCCAGGTGTATGTGTCTCACTACTTGTTTTCTTTCGCGAACTTTGACTTCTTGTAACCCTGGGGGACACTGTTTCCCTAGTTTTAGGATACTTCAACCCTACCATCTTGCAAGGGGCCAAGTAAGTAATTTGAGTACAAGGGGTGTATCACCAACAATCCTACACTTTCTAACACAATGTAAATTAACCCAACTAAAAACAAAGCTCTATTTTTTGTTCTTCTCGATGTGGAAGGTAAGGTATGACAAAATTATAACTTCTCATGTGAGTTTGAACAAGTAAAATCGAAGACCGACAAGGTAAAAGGAAAGGAAAACTTGATGGTATTTATGACTCCCAAGTGCAATAGAAATTGCAAGGAAACTGAACTATAACAAGTACCAAAGAAAATTCCAAAGGGCCGCTGAAAGACCTTGCCAAAATTTTGTCAACAAGTAGGAAAAGGACCACAAATAATTTGGGTCCAATGATTAGTACGAGATTGGTATACAAGAAAATATAAAGAGGTTTGAAAGATCCCCAGTGGAGTCACTAGAAAAAAGGTGGGTGTTATAAGAAAAACCTGTCCGTTGGGACAGATCCGACCTATCCGGCTGTGAAGCCAGTAACAGCCTCTTTGATAGCTCGGCACGAGGTAGAGATTACCCACACCTCAGGTGGTCCTTCGCCTGAGGCAGTATGCATGGTAAAAAGAAAGGTGAAATACTTACAAGAAGTCTTTCTCAAGACCACCCACCTTGGGTGTTGTCCTTCCTGAATTTCCTGGATGGCCAAAATGGCCTGGGGGATGAAAGTTATGGACAGTGGGATGAAAACAAGCTCGCTGATTTTTAGGACAGTGAACAAAATAAAGTGAACAACGAGTTGTTCACTTCCTTAAAGCGTTGGAAAATGTCCCAGAATGGGTCCCTGGGATAAATCAGTGTCCTGGGTAATTAACCAATGGATGCCTTGAGTAAAAGGGTGTGAAACAAGGGTGAAAAGGGAGCTTAAAAGATACAACCAAGTAATTTTAAATGGCTGTAAATTGAGAACAACAAGCTATTCGAAGCTTTCAAGACAGGGAAAAAAGATCATAATGGTTTGATACCCCCCGAGGTGACCTGGGGAGTGATCCCAGAATGTTGTTAAATCAAAAGTGGGTTGTAAAAGTGGATCAACAACCTTGTTACAAGTTGTTACAGCTATGATATAAGGGAAAATATTTACAACTTCAATCTTGGTTTGAGAGTGAAAAGTTGGACTCACGAATTGTTGACTTTAAAAGTATTTTATTGGTCAATTTTTAGTTTTTATCACATGCCTTGGCCACCACACTATTTTGAAGGTTATCGCGATCAAGAAAACACATCCCAGAACTGTGACAACCAGTATAAGAAGAGTAGTCCTAGAAGACCACGATGGTTAGGTTGAAGAGTGCCCCATGCAGTTCAGAGAAGCAGGGATTAGCCACTTCTTGTCACTAGTGCTTTCGGGCTCTTAAAGCTACTTGGATGGAAGAAGGATACCTGTGAAAAGGAAGAGGCTCAGGACCCCCCTAAAGAGGGTTTTTGCTGAGCTTACCGAAGTAGAGTAGTATTCCAACCGAGCTAACCTAATAAACTCCTTGACCGTGTGGTACTAAGGAAAGACCACTCGACTTGTACTAACTAGACAACTTCTGAGGGGCTCCTTATGAAGACTCCCTAGCTTTGACTCTTAATATCCTACAAAATTGAAATTGCATAAAATGAAATACTAGGCCATCCACATGGTGAGGTCACGTCTTTCTTTCATAAGTGTGCCTCTCGATTACTGAATTTGAAATCTGTTTACAAAATATATACATAAAACAAGTAAATAGATAAGTGACATATATGTCACGGCTAAATAATATGTATATGTAAATATCTAAATAATATAAGTTTTTGTTTTCAGTGTATGGGGCGGACCCCTGAATTGTTTTGAAGTTTTTTTTGTGGCGTTTTGCATGTATTTAGCTTGCTGATTTTGTATGGCCCCTTTAGGGGCAGCCACCTATAAATCAGTGAGTGCAAAGTGATCCAATGAAAATATAGCAAGATTAGATAATTACAAAATGACAATTACACCATTCAACCCAAAGGAATGGGTTGAGGCTCTTTGCGAGCGGCAAAGCCGCCATGTGCATGAAAGCCCCAACTAACTCCTTGTATGGGGATTGGAAATTTAGTGTTTGAAATATAAAAAGTGTGATGGTTACTTACACAAGTATAAATCATATTTTTAACATGAATTCACAAGCAGACTATTCAAACTATCTACACAAATCAAACATATAAACATTGGTATGTGTATCGAAAATTTTGGAGTGAGTGCAAGTGATAAGTAAAGTGAATATGAGAGTGATTGGGAAACATTACCGATCAATTGTGTGTTTTTCTTCGCTGACCCGTTGGCCCCTTTGCCTCAAACAGGTCTCTAGGTGGTCCCCAACCTCTTAAGAGAAGCAGAGTGGGTGAGTGGTTGTATCCTTGCAGGCAGACAACAAAATTTTAGTATTTGTGCATGGAAAAAACTGAAATAAATATAACATAAATTTTCACATAAGAAGTATATAACAACCAACTTAGTTGGCTGTCCATACTTGTTTGCTTTATCTTTTCATTCATGTATATTTCTGTTATGTTTTCTTACCATTAACCTTGATGTCCCAAATAGGAAAATTGGTCATTTTGGTCAATTCCCCCCCACGGGACAACCATATTAGTTGGCTGTTATATACTTTTTATGTGAAAATTTTTGTTATATTTATTTCAGTTTTTTCCATGCATAAATACTAAAATTTCGTTGTTTTCCTGCAAGGATACAACTGGTCACCCACTTTGCTTCTCTTAAGTAGTTGGGGATCACTTTGCTTCTCTTAAGAGACCCGTTTGAGGCAATGGGGTCAGCGGGGAAGCGAATAAAAAAACACATTTCGATCGGTAAATCTACCCAATCACTCTCATATTCACTTTACTTATCACTTGCACTCATTCCAAAATTTTCGATACACATACCAATGTTTATATGTTTGATTTGTGTAGATAGTTTGAATAGTCCACTTGTGAATTCATATTAAAAATCTGATTTATACTTGTGTAGGTAACCATCACACTTTTTATATTTCAAACACTAAATTTCCAATCCCCATACAAGGAGTTAATTGGGGCTTTCATGCACATGGTGACTTTGTCACTCATAAAGAGGCTCAACACATTCCTTTGGGTTGAATGGTGTAACTGTCATTTTGTAATTATCTAATATTGCTATATTTTCATTGAATCACTTTTCACTCACTGATTTACAAGTGCCTGCCCCTAAAGGGGCCATGCAAAATCAGCAAGCTAAATACATGCAAAACGCCGCAAAAAAAACTTGAAAACAATTCAGGGGTCTGCTCCATACACTGAAAACAAAAACTTATATTATTTAGATATTTACATATTACATAGATTTCACATTCAGTAACCAGGAGGCACACTTGTGAAAACAAGATGCGACCTCGCCACGTGGATGGTATCAAACCATTCTGAGCTTGTTTCCCTGTCTTGAAAGCTTCGAACAACTTGTTGTTCACAATTTAAAGCCATTTAAAAGTACTTGGATGTATATTTTAAGCTCCCTTTTCACCCTTGTTTCACACCCTTTTACTCAAGGCATCCATTGGTTAATTACCCAGAACACCGATTTATCCCGAGGATCCATTCTGGGACATTTTCCAATGCTTTAAGGATGTGTACAACTCATTGTTCACTATCGTAAAAATCAGCGAGCTCGTTTTCATCCCATTATCCATAAATTTCATCCCCCAGGTCATTTTGGTCATCCAGGAAATTAAGGAAGGACAACACCCAGGGTGGGTGGTCCTGAGAAAGACTTCTTGTAAGTCTTTCACCTTTCTTTTTCCCATTCATACCGCCTCAGGTGAAGGATGACCTGAGGTGCAGGTAGTCTCTGCCTCATGCCAAGTTATCAAAGAGGCTGTAACTGGCTTCACAGTTGGATAGGTCAGATCTGTCCCAATGGACAGATTTTGCTTATAACACCAGTGGAGTCGCGAGAAAAAGGCGGGTGTTATAAGAAAAATATGTCCGTTGGGACAGATCCAACCTATCCAGCTGTGAAGCCGGTTACAGCCTCTTTGATAGCTCAACATAAGGCAAAGACTACCCACACCTCAGGTGGTCCTTCACCTGAGGTGGTATGAAGGGGAAAAAGAAAGGTGAAAGACTTACATGAAGTCTTTCTCAGGACCACCCACCCTGGGTGTTGTCCTTCCTTAATTTCCTGGATGGCCAAAATGGCTTGGGGGATGAAAGTTATGGGCAATGGGATGAAAACAATCTCACTGATTTTTAAGACAACGAACTAAATAAAGAAAACAACGAGTTATTCAATTCCTTAAAGCGTTGGAAAATGTCCCAGAATGGGTCCCCGGGATAAATCGATGTCCTGGGTAATTAACCAATGTATGCATTGAGTAAAAGGGTTTGA